>CATIWF010095311.1:0-42936 GCA_949630135.1 Balakata baccata
ATATCTTCTTGCACTCACTAAAAAGTATTACATTTTTATTAATATTAATGAATTATGGTAGTGAAGAAATTCAAATTTAAAATCTTTTTGAAATTTTTATAATCGAGAATATCAATAAAATCACTTCTTAATTGACAGTAAGTACTTTTATTTGAGACATAAAAAACAAGATTGAAACTGTAATAGACTAAAGGTTATTTGGAATTATTGTTAAGTGATTCAAAAACATATTTTAAATTTTTTTATTTAATTAACTGATTTTTTTAATTTTTTATAAATATTTTTTAAATATATTTCTAAAAAAATATATACATTTGTCTGCGTCTATTCAAAAATATTGTGCTAAAATTTAAAAGAGTTGAAAATATAAATTTTTTTCAAAAAATCACTTTTCCCAAATACAATACTAAACGGACTTAAAACAGACAGAATGGCACGTGAAGGACTAGAAGCATGGACAAAGTTCAACTCATGATGGCACTCCACATGGCTTATATAAAAGAAAAAAAAAATTGATAATAAAAAAAAATAACGTATATATTTGTGTGTGGATTTATAATTTTTCACAGGGATTAGAAAAAAATTGAGCAGTTTTAATTTTGTGAAAAAGTATAGTTATGATTAATTCTTATTGATTAAATAAAAAAAAATGGAAATTAAAACATGAACACATTGAGATTTTGTTGAATGTAATATTGTGAGAAAATATTGATGGCTATATTCTTAATTTGCTTCCAACTCGATCTAAAATAAGATGCGGCAGCATAGCCACGTACAAGAAAGGAACAGCAAGAAGTGTGTGTGTTACAGCTGAATGCTAGCTGATGATTTCTTTCTTTGCCATTTCTTGAATTTTAATCAGTGTTTCTTACTGGCTAAAGCTTCTTTACAATATGCATGTCTACCAAATGCATCAATTACCCACTTGGGTTTTATGATCATTATCTAACATCAACCCATCAACCACGACAAATTCTTAGATAGATAGAGTTTACTACTTTATTTATAGATTAATATAATTATACAATAATATTTATTTAATTATTTTATTAAATATATATCATTGTATAATTGAATTGCATCAATAGATCTACACTTTCACAATTACCAAATTTTTTTTTAGAAAGATTCGGTCTACTTCATTATGTATAGACTAATTTAATTAAACAATTATTTTATTCGTATTAGTTTATATAAATACAACATATATACATATCACTTATTTGATTAGATTAATCTAAATATGATCTACCGAAGAATTTATCCACAATAACACCATGAAAACATATAGAGCAAGAAAAATATTATTTAATTAATTTATTCTATTTATAACACGTCAACAGAAAATCATATTATGTATGAGAGTACGTTTTATGCTTATTTCTCTCTTTGAATTACGTATGGTTAGAGTGTTGACATCTCAAATTTAAATGCTAATTAGATTTTTCATAATAGAAAAAATTACAAATATATTAGAAAACGAAATCCTTTTTTAGTATTAAAATCAGTAATTTAATCATTAAAATTTACGAATTGTTTTACCATGTTAACTTGAACACAATTATAAATTGATTTTGAATGTCACATTAATATGTAGCATGCATGATAATTTTCAATCTTAAACGTAGTCAAATTGATAGGTTTTTATTTTACCAATTTCATGTCCATTTATAATCAATTTAATTTTTTTTTAATTCAAAAACAATCACTGAATTTTCAATTTGAAGCCCTGAAAAAAAAAATATATATATATATATATATTGTTTCCTTACTTATTCTAATTTTGTGTTTTGGAAGCTTAAGGTGATGATGTCAAGAGATTAAACACAGAATTGTCTCATTTTCTTGTTGTCAAAATCTTAGAAAAAGAGGCATTTTGTTCGTTAATGCGTTATCTCTGTAATCAACATAAGTAAAATCTGATTCAAGCCATATATTGCTGGTTCTATCTTTGCCTCCTTGGGATTTAGATGCATTAGTGGAAAGCTGTCAACAACTTATATGTTACAAAAAGTATAAACACCATAAACACAATAAATCTCTACAATAGTATACTTTGTTACTAAGTTCTCCTGATTTTTCTTTTAGACTATTCTCAAAAGTCCGCGTATCAATGGAGATATTATCCATACTTATAAGTTCATAGTTCTTTTTATATTTTTTCGATGTAAGACATTATTTATCCACTAAACAGTCCTCCCCTCGAACAAAGTACTACCGAATCTTCCCTCAAATGGTCATTTATTAACGTCCCACAAGATCATGTTTTATTGAGTTAACTGCTCATTTCACTACATTAAGCAGCACATCTTACATGAAGCACCAAAGCACCACTAACCTGAAAGCGTGCCAAGATTTCACAACCTTTATTTAGCATTCTGAAGATTTTTCACCAAGTCTGGCTTTGATACCACTTGTTACGAAAACTATTTACTCCAAACACCACAAATTTCCTCAAGGGTATGATATTGTCCACTTGGAACTCTAAGACTTCATGGTTTTGCTTTTGGATTCTACCCGAAATGCCTCATACTAATAGAGATATTATCAATGATAGATATATAAGCAATATAATTTTTTTTTAATTAAAAAAAATCACTGAATTTTCAATTTGAAGCCCTGACAAATATATATATATTATTTCCCCACTTATTCTAATTTTGTGTTTTGGAAGCTTAAGGTGATGAATGTCAAGAGATTAAACATAGAATTTTCTCATTTTCTTGTTGTCAAAATCGTAGAGAAAGAGGCATTTTGTTCGTCAATGCGTTATCTCTATAATCAACACAAGTAAAATCTGATTCAAGCCATATATTGCTGGTTCTATATTTGCCTCCTTGGGATTTAGATGCATTAGTGGAAAGCTGTCAACAACTTATATGTTACAAAAAGTGTAAACACCATAAACACTATAAATCTCTACAATAGTGTGATATTGTTCGCTTTGTTACTAAGTTCTCATGATTTTTCTTTTGGACTATTCTCAAAAGTGTGATATCTCTATCGTACCAATAGAGATATTGTCCATACTTATAAGTTCATAACCCTCTTTATATTTTTTCGATGTAAGATATTGTTTACCCACTAAACAATCCTCCCCTCAAACAAAATATCACTGAATCTTCTCTCAAATGGTCATCCATTAACGTCCCCACAAGATCATGGTTTATTGAGTTAATTGCTCATTTCACTACATTGGGTAGTACATCTTAAGTGAAGCACCAAAGCACTACTAACCTGAAAGCGTGCCAAGATTTCGCAGCCTTTATTCAGCATTCTGAAGATTTTTCACTAGGTTTGGCTTTGATACAACTTGTTACGAAAAGTATGTACCCCAAACACCACAAAATTCCTCAAGGGTATGATATTGTCCACTTGGGACTCTAAGACTTCATGGTTTTGCTTTTGAATTCTACTCAAAATGCTTCATACTAATAGAAATATTATCAGTGACAGATCTAGAAATTTTGTACAGTATGATCCATTGTGGTCCATATTGTAGTATAAATTTCTATTATAAAAATACGCATGTAATAATAGTTATCAATTTTCATATTTTGAACATAATATATATTTGCATTATTATTAACACTCACTTATACATAATATTTTCATATTAATTTTTTTGTAATCAAATTTTTTTTCTCATTAGTTTAATTTTTTTAATAAATAGTTTGAAGAAAGTTTATTTTTTATTGGAGTCCACTTTATTTTTCTAATGGATCAAAATTCATTATGTTGCGTCTATTACTATAGCATTTGAAAAAATTGTGGGTCATTTGATCCCACTATTATATACTTGGATATGCCCTTGAATATTATCCATACTTATAACTACATGACCATCTTTATATTTTTCCAATGTGAGACATTGTTCGCCCCACTTAACATTACCCATGGAATTTTGTTTGTACATCGGTAAAAAAAGCCAATATTGTTTTTATTATTATTATTTGTAAAAAAGCCAATATTGTTGTTTATCTAAATTTGTTAAAAAGGGGAATGCTCCTAAATTGACTTGTAAATGTGACTTGTAATTCTTGTACTTTCTTTGGGTTGCTAAGCTTCTTAATGAATATTATTACGGACCTAGTCTTTCTCTACCAACAACCGTTCTTGAAAGGCTAAGAAATGTGAAAGACTAGGAAAATGCTTTAGTCCTCAAAAAAGTTTACAAATGCTTTTTAGTGTTGCTTGGATAGTTACAAATGAGGGCCCTAAAATCTATAGGTTTCCTCCTTCTCAATAGATTATCAAAATTACTTTGATCTAAAAGTCTACAATGGCCTTCTAGATTATTCTATTCAATTTTATATAAATAAATAAAACATCTACAATCTTCTAAAACCTTCAACTATTATCTAGACTTGTGTGGAGAATTCTGGAGAATTCCGATTGAACCTTCTGATACATGACAATATGCTTCAATTCAAAAAATAAAAATAAAAAACAAAACTATTAATTTCCAGCAGCAATAAAATTAAAAAAAATACATATTTTAATACCTCTCGAAATGTTTTATTTTTCTCAATTTGCTTCTTTCATCAGTTTTTTGTCAATTTACTCCTTAAATTTTGTTTTTGGACCAATTTGCTACCTCTTACTCTAAAAATAGAACATATCGTGCATCCATATAATGACATGGCACAGGGAGTGAACTACTATTCCGGTCAGGGCGTATAGTCTTCTTATTTCACTTTTTTATAGCAAAAATTCATTATTACTCTTTTTGTTTTGGCCTTTTCAATTTAAACTCACATTAATTTTGATTGTTTACAAAAACACTCTTCTTCCCTCAGTACATTGAATCCAAACATGCAATAATCATTATTTTTTTTCAATTTTTGTCACTACCTAATCATTTCCACCTTAATTAATTTATTTTTTTTCTTATCAAAGATTATCTTATCTAATACAAAAATGAATAACTTTAAAATTATAATTAGAAAACAAAAGTAGGACCAATCATGCATGTAACACCCTCAATATAATCAAAAATTACTGTAATTATACTAAAGAATATTACGATTCATGAGCTTGAAAATATGTTCATATAAAAACCTTTTATGTACCATGACCATGATGTAAAAAAAAATAAAAACATTCATATATATACAAAATAAAACTTCATATCTTTAATCGAAATAAAAAAGTAATGGCTTCCATTAGCTAAGTTTTATAAAAATTTTCAAAATATGAAGAGTTACAAATTTATTGTCTCTTATATTCAGGTCATGTACAATTATAACTACATCTATCCCTATGATATAAAATCAAAAACAAAAAAGAATCACGAATATATCACCAACCATAAGATTTGTCCTATAACTCTTTGATCGACTTGTCCTCTTATCACTCTTTTAGCGCTCCTCAACCTCCATATGACAAACACTCACACGCTAAATATATATAATTTAGTGGTACATATAAACTTATAAATCTACATATTGTATATATATATATATATATACACACTATAAAGCTTTCCATAGTCATACCTTTATATTGATTAAAAGATGTACATGTAAATAAAAGGGGTATTGCCACAATATAACATAACAATTCATACAAGATTCAAACATTGTCAAGCTCCACTGAGTTTTTCTAGTTGAAAATGCTCAAATACCAAGCTTCAGTCATCTCAATTAGTAAGATTAAGAATGCTCAAATGTCGAACATCAACCGCCTTAGTCTTGCACAAACAACATGATCAAGGGTGCTCAAATACTGAGCTTCAATCGCCTTGTCCTCCTACCATAGTACCATATTTAGGTATATTTTATCGCTAAATTAACAACTATAACACAAGCATAACTGCTCAACCAAAAATATCACAGCAATAAACACATAGTCATAGTTATACATAACATGCAAAATACTACTATGGATATTTATAAGGGAATATGTACGAACTTCCTAAAAAAGAACTCATTAACCCACTAACCCGGATCAAGCTCAATATTCTCTCTATAGTTAGTTTCTCTTTTCTATACCAATGCCTAAAACATCGAAATATCATTTTTAATATGAGGATAAGATAATATGGAGCGTTATACAATTTTTTATACAAAATTCAATTCTTGCCATGTTTTCCGCCCTTAACTAGATCTGAGATACCATCTTTAAGTATTCATATCTTTCAATGTCTATGTTATATCGTTATGTAACTTTGCAGACACTTAGATAAGTCAAATTGGAATATTTTTTATGTTTGTTGTTTTTTCAATTCTACCCCTAGGTCCTCCAATGACAGAGAATATATAACTGGTCTAGCACAGGGGTGACAACTTGACAATCTTCAATTTTATAACATAATTTTCAAAATACACAATTTAACATAATTTTCAAAATACACAAAGTTGTAAGGTACAACTTTGATAGGATTTTAGTTAAGACATAACCCTAAAACTTTTATACTTTGTACTTTTACTAATTCAGTCCAAAAACAACTCAAAATGAAGGACAATGTTGTTGGAGTTATAAAGGTACAAGCAAACAGCTCTAACCCAAATTGATAATCATTATGCTCTCATCTATATATCAACATCCATGGTGAATAAGAATATGAAATTTAGCAGACATATAGAACTACAACTTTTATGTTTTGAGTTTCTTCTAATTCGACCTCTAAGATGGTCAAAATGAGTGAAAATAGTAAGTTGTCCAACTAGAATTCAAACAAGACACAGTCTTATTCAAATGAAGATTTATCTTCCTATATACTAAATCTTGCAAAACTATTTAATATAAATATGCACAAGAAATAAATCTACAAGTTTTATATTTATTCTACCCTAAAAATAGAATTTAAGGGCTAAACTATATTTACTCAATTGCTTGTACACTATAAACCATAACTGATCAAATTCTTAATTCAAAATTAGCAACACAAGGAGAGATAATTCACTCAGTGTTGCTGAAACTTTAAGGGAAAAGAAGAAATAAAGGAAACAAGAGGAAGGTTACAGGAAAAAGGAAATGAGAAGTTATATGACATTTTTCCACCACCTTACTCTTTTCTTACCATTTCTTTCTTTTTCTTTTTTCGTTTCTTTTATTATTATTATTATTATTATTATTATTATTATTATTATTATTATTCTATACAAAATGCAATTTAATAATTTAGCTTAATTTTAATTGAATTCACAATATCACATTTTTTATTAACTTTAACCTAATCAATTTCCTATAATTAAATACACAATTGTTCATGTTGTTATTTATTCTACTTAAGGTTCTCTCGATTTCACAATTTGAGTATCAAAGTAAAAATTACATTTTTACGATTTAATCCAAATCTACAATTCACTTAATTAACTATTGATAAATTCAATCAATACGACACATCCGGTCTCAAAATGCATGCATTTATCAATGTCCAAATTAATGGATGTGATAATGCCAACATTTTGATTTCCAATATTCCCTTACAGTGCCCACACTGATGATATTCATATTTCTCTTCTTTTGCAAAAAGACGTGAAAACCCTGTTTTCTTTTAGGGTTTCTTCATTACTGTACGAATATTAGAAAGTTTCCCGAAACTAATATGCGGGAAATTTTTTTCTCTTCAAGAGATATCAATAGAAGAATCTTCATTTATGACACATAATACTCATATAATAATATTGTTTGGGTCAATCACAGGTATCTCACTAAAATGACTACTAAATCTTCTCTTGAACCTTTGGAAACTTTGGAAATGGGGAATTGTTTGGGCTTTCAGTTCAATGCAGAGGACCCAGTAGTTGTGGAAGCTTTATCTGGCACCATCAATCATGATTTCCTTTGCTGGATGGAAGCTCAATAGTAATCTTTGGCTTACCTCTTCTTGTTTGTTTTTTTCAATGGTTAATTTTCTTTCTTGGAATGCTAAAAGTCTAAGTCAGCCTTCCAAACTCAGACATATTCGCAAGTTTCTTATAGCTAAAAAATCAGACATGGTCCTTCTACTTGAAACTAAGTGTGCTTCAGTCTCTTTCCCTACTGTTAGAGGCATATGGGTTTCTATGGATACCAATTGGGTCTTCTTTGTAGCAACTAGAAATGGCTTAGGAGGTATCCTTACTTCTTGGTGTAAATCCTCTTTTTTTTTGTAGTAGCCACGAAGTTCATGAATTTTGGGTTGCAATCATTGGGTGTTTTTTATCTAAGAACCTAAATTGCTGCATTATTGCTGTGTATGGCCCTTGCTCACACCACTAATAAACTAATCTTTGGAATGAGTTGTACCATTTTGTTCAATTAATAACTCTTCCTCTGCTTTTGATTAGAAACTCCAATCATAGTTGCAAATCAATAAAGCATGCGCCTTCCTCAAGTCTTTCCTCAGCTATGAATGCTTTTAATAACTTTATCTTAGCTTCCTTCTTAATGGATGTGCCTTTGCAAAGTGCTAATTTTACTTGGTGCAATAAGCTTTCCAGGATCCATATGAACAGGGCTTTGGTTAACTCGAACTGGTTTAGTGTGGTTCCTTCTACTTGTCTAAGGTCTCTTCCAAAAGGGCCTTCGGATCATAATATCTTGTGGCTCTATGACAGCTTCCCAAACTCATGTCTTAAGCCTTTTCGTATCTTAAACTGTTGGTGGTCCTCTCTAGGGTTTTCTTTGATGGTTTGAGATTATTGGAACTTTCTTCCTTCTCTTTTTCGCTCTAGTATAAGCTAAGACATCTTAAATACTTCCTCTCTAATTGGAACAAATTTGTGTATGGAGATCTCAACCTCAAGGTTAGTAATCTTGAGAAGCAAGTTCACCTCTTTGATGTCATCTTTAATTCTCGGCCTTTAAGTGCTTCTAAAGAGGTTCATCTCGATTTTGTCAAATCTGAGCTTAGTTATGTTCCAAGCAACTTGAGTCTATTTGGTGACAAAAATCTCAGATTTCGTGGTCTAAATTGGGTGACAGAAATAAATATTTCTTCACATTCATGCTTTAAGTAGACTTTGTCAGAACTGCATTATGCAAATTATTGATGGTAACTTTGTCTATCATGATCTTGCAACTATCTCTCAGGCTTTCTGTAATCACTTCTCCAACATATTCAGCTTTCTATAATCACTTCTCCAACAGATTCAATAAAGGTATTCATGTCTCAGTTTTTATTTCAAATTTAAATCTTCAAAGATTGTCTCCCTTTGATGCCTAAGATTTAGAAAAGCCTTTCGTCATAGAGAAAGTCAAAAATGTTGTTTGGTCTTGTGGATCCTCCAAACCTCTCGACCTTGATGGTGTAAACTTTTAGTTCCATAAAAGGGCTTGGCAGTTCATCAAGCAGGATGTTTGGGATAGGATCAATCATTTCTACTTGTCTGGGAAGCTTCCAAATTATATTAAACGTGCTTTTATTGCATTTGTTCCTAAAAAGGCAAGCACTGTCAGAGTAAAGGAATTCATACCTATCTCTTTTGTACATCGGCTTTATAAAATTGTGGCAAAAATGCTAGCCAATCGTTTGAAGTCAATTATCAACTCTGTTATAAGACCAAATCAGTCTACTTTTGTTGTTGGTAGACAAATTTTTGATAGTTTCCTAGTGGCTAGTTAGGTTATAGATTCTTGTAAAAGGACAAAGGACAATTGTGCTCTTTTTAAGGTTGATTTTGAAAAAGCTTTTGATTCTGTCTGTTGGTATTTACTTATACATATTATAGTTGACATGAGATTTAGGACCGGATGATGCAACTAGATTTTTGAGTGGTTAGCAAGCTTCAAATCTTCTATTTTAGTCAATAGTGCTGCTACAGAAAAATTCTGGATTTTTAATGGTATTAAATTGGGATGTCCTCTACTCCTTTCCTTTTTATCATTGCAGTGGAACTTTTATATTACTTAATCTTTAAAATGCACCGTATTGGTTTGCTGACAAGTTATCAGTACTCCAATTATGGCCTTTTAGTCACTCATATGTAGTTTACGGTTGATATGCTCATCTTCTCTAAACCATCTTTGATTGACATCACAAATCTTGCACAAATGTTTCACTGCTTCTCCCTTACTTTAGGCCTCTATATCAATTTTCATAAAAGCTCTATCATGAGATTTAATGCTAATGGTGGTACCATCTCCTCTATTGCTACTACAATTTTCTGCAAAGTAAATGATTTGCCTATCACTTATCTGGGTGTGCCTTTTAATGCATCCCCCAAACGCGTATCCACCTGGAACCCTATTCTTTCTAAAGTTCAAAAAAAGCTTGCCTTTTGGAAAGGTAAGGTTCTCTCCTAAGTAGGTAGGTAGTCTCTAATAAAGGCTTGTATATCCTCCTTTCTATTATACTTTCTATTTATCTTTGAGATACTAGTGTCGGTTGCTAATATGATTAACAAATATATAAGGGCTTTCTTTCGAAGTGAGTGCAGATCTAAAAATAAAATGCATTGAGTTAATTGGTAGCTTCTTTTTTAGCCTAAGCCTTGTGGTGGGTTGGGTATTTATGACATCTCCCTTCATAACAAAGCTCTTTTGTTCAAATGGTTATGGAACATGAGTGAGGATGATAGCAAGCTATGGGTTCAAGTCATTCGAAGCAAATATGCTGCAAGTAGGGTGGATTCTATCATTAATCAAAACCATTTATCTTCTATATGGAGTGGTATAGCCTCTATTTATACATCATTGCACATTCAAGATAATATTGCTTTTAAAGTGGGTAACGGCAGCAGCATACTATTTTGGCAAGACAAATGGGTTGGTCATTTTTCTTTGGATAATAGCTACCTTTATCTGTTTGCCCTCTCTAACAATAAGTATGCTTTTATTTATAATATGAGTAGATGGGAAGGGGATAGATGGTTTGGTCCCTCACCTGGGTTGGCGATTTGAATAATCATGAGTACCAATAAGCAATTTATATGTTTGATCTTCTTGCTTATATGAGTATCACTAATTCTAAATCTGATATGTTGATTCGGATGACTAATAAAAGCAGTTTGTACACAGTTAGTTGTCTTTACCAATCCTTTATGAGCTTGAGACACAAAGTAGTAGTCAAGCCCTCTAAAGTGTGGCTTAATTTGTTTTCGGCAAAGATAGAGCTATTTAACTGGTTTGTTTTTCAAGATAGATTGCCTACTTTTGATTTCCTTTTCTCTAGAGGATGTGTTCCCTATCCTCAAATAGGTGTGGTCATTGTGGTAACTTTGGAGAAACGACTGCACATGCTTTATTGCAATGCACTTTTGCTAGGAAGTTTTGGCTTTTTTCTTTCATTGGCGTGGCGTAATGACTATTGCAATCACTAATAATCTTTCTAATTTTTATTTTCTTTAGTCTAGCTATAGCTATAGCAGGCTTTAGAAGGAATTTTGGTGCACTTTATTTTTTGCTATTGCTTGGACTCTATGGCTTGGTCTTAGTAAGGCTTGCTACAATAACATAAATGTCAAGTTTGATGTTACTGTTCATATGGTTTTCTATCGTGTTTAGGTTTGGTTTTCTAGCACTCATGACAACTTCCCTTATGATATGTACTCTTTGATCATGTCTTATGTTCTTATTCATTTTTTTAGTAACCATGGGAGGGCTACTCTTCTTTAATTTTTTTTTTCTTTGTTTTGTTTTTTGTTTCTAGTTCTGCGCTAAAGCAAGGGATTGTCTTTCTCTGCTCCATGTTGCTTAGTTCTAGGGAGGAGTTTTTTCATTACCTTAATCTCTGATTAAGGTGATTTTTCCTTTCATATTAAAATTAATAAAAAAAATTTATTGCTTATCAAAAAAATAATTTTCTGTAAAATATATTTTGTATTTTATTCTCAAAGATGAAGGCTATATATACAATATACGTCTTATAAATAAAAGGAAATAAAGCCTATCTTAGTAAACTCAATATTTTATAGCTAAATAGAGTGTCAATCAACTAACTAGCTAATTTATAGGAGTAATTACAGAAGAAGATCAACCTAATTAGCTAATATACAACTCATGCAAATACTTCCTCTCAAGTTAGCGCATAGATATCCATCATGCCTAACTTCCAATTATATAGTGAAACACCTTTTCTGAAACTGGTTTTGCGACTTTATCTACTAACTGGCCTTTGGACTGAATAAAGGAACCTTGTATAACCTTTTGGTCAAGGTTATCTTTGAAGAAATGAAGATCAACTTCTACAAACTTGGTGCAATCATATAGGATAGGGTTTTATGCAATATAAATGACTGCCTTATTGTCACAATAAAGGTTAGTAGATGTTTTATTTTCAATCCCTTAATCATGTAGGACATTTTTAATCCACAATAACCATACCATGAAATTCGGCTTCAGCACTCAACCTGGCTACAACCTTCTATTTTTTAATTCTCCTGGTTACAAGATTTCCCTCTACAACAGTAAAGTAACCAAATGAGGATTTTCTATCATTTTGGTCTCCTGCCCAATCTAAATCGGTATATCATTCAATGTTAGAGCCACCATTTTTTAAGAACATTAATCCCTTTCTTGGAGCACTTTTCAAGTGTCATAAAATTCAATACACAACTTCACATGTTCTTCACTTAGTTCATGCATATATTGGCTTATAAGACCTATGACATATGTTATATCTGCCATTGTGTGTGATACATAGATTAATATTCCAACTAAACGATGATAACGACCTTTATCAGTTGGAACTTGATCTAGAAAAATTCCAAGTTGATGATTTACTTCAATGGCTGTCTCTACTAGTTTGTAAATCAATATTCTAGTTTCATTTAAAAGATCTAGCACATATTTTCAATGTGAAAGAACAATTCCATGCTTCGATCTGAACACTTCTATTCCTAGAAAATATTTGAGTTGTCCTAGCCTTTCATCTCAAATTTAGTAGCCAAATACTCTTGTAATGCTTTTATTTCACACGGATCATCTCCTATCAAAACCATATCATTAGTGTAGATATTTAAGGCTATTACCTTTCCTCCTTTATATTTTATAAATAAAGTATGTCTGAATTATTATGTTTATAACCAAATGCCTTCACTGTGGAAGAGAACCTCTCAAACCATGCTACGCCTTTTTTAATTTGCAAACATTATATGTACATGAAGATACTTATTTTACTCTAGATGGCAACTTCATGTAGATGTCTTCCTCTAAGTCTCCATTAAGAAACACATTTCTCACATCAAATTGTTTAAGAGGCCAATCTTGATTTGTTGCTAAAGATATGAGAATGTGAATTGTATTGATCTTGGCCATCAGTGCAAACGTTTCTTAATAATCCTCCCCATATCATTGTGTATACCCTTCGTAACCAATCATGCCTTATATCTATCTATACTTCCATCTGCTTTGAGTTTCACCATGAACACCCATCGATATCTAACTTCTTTTTTCCTTCAAGTAATGGGATAATCTCCTAAGTGTCATTTTTTTGAAGGGTTTCCATTTCTTCATTCATTGCTTGTCTCCATTTTGAATATGCCAATGCTTCCCACAAACTACTAGGAATAGATACAGTGGATAATTGATAATAAGTACATGTGACTCAGTTAAACTATAGGAGGAAACATGATTATTAATTAGGTATTTGACTTTAGCATTTAGATCAAGTTCATATTGTTTATTTGGAATCCCTTTATTGGACCTTTTTGGGATATTTGGGTATATCATTTCTTATAGAAATAGGAATTTTGTTAGACTCATTATATGTGAGGTTTGGAGTTACCTGAGGAACAATATTTTGGTGGGTCGATTGTTCAATTGGTGTAGATGTAGGCAATTCTGGTTTATTTTAATGAAGAACTGATACCTCGTTCTCAATCTTAGGAATATTATCATAGTCTCGTTGTTCATTATTTCCATAACACTCATTTACCTGAACATTGTCATAACCTTGCTTATTATTTTCTTTGAAAAACTTGTTCACCTCCCCCAACTTTATAAAACCACTTCCTATGCCTCCTTCCAATATATTCTCTTCATTAGAACTCTCCCTCTAAAGAGAATACTTAGTAACTTCACATGGATAATAAGGTTTCGATTCATGAAAAGAAACATCTAAAGTTATATGTAACTTGCGAGTGTAAGGGTCATAACAGTGATATCCCTTTTGAAAATCAGAATATCTAACAAAAACATATCGTTTTACACATAGGTCTAGTTTATTATGAAAAGTTTTTGGTATATGAACATACACAGTAGAGCCAAAATGTGATGTCCCACCTATATAATAGGACTAATACCCATTGTATCACCCTATAATGGGAACAATTCCATTATATAGATAAAATGTCACTATCTGTACTCATTTTATTACTAGTTAATTGTCATCATCATCTCATGTATTAAATTTTTACACATTCAGTACAGGTTCAATATATACATACCTAACAAATTGTGTCATATTATAAGTCATTATCATTATTCCTATATGCATGGTTGTACATAATACAAAATATGACGACTTAGACCCATAAATCGGGTCACCAATGTCTTCTCTAGATATGGGCACTAGCTTCTCTTCTCTACTTCAATTTTGCTATCTATAAGCTCCTGAACTTACGTAAGAAAAATTCACGCTAAGCTGTCTCTAACTTAGTGGTACATATATGCATTGGAATTTTCCTATGCAATCGCACAAGATCATGGCATACAAATATATTATAGCATATGAGCATATAAACCATTGTTAAGCAAAATAAAGAAATAACGTATCAAATACATGTAATGCTCATGTTCATATCATAACACATTTCTTGTGCTTTTACCATTAATCGTGTCATTAATATCTCCTATTTATCAACCTTGTCTGTCTTGTTCATTTTCTTTTTCAATAAATAACTTCGACAAATAGCCCAAGTCTTATTCCAGAATAGCCGGATATGGGTTGTGAAGTAGGTACATTTAGTCCAAAGCTAGACATCCTACTCACTCTATATATGTGCTCATCCAAGCTTCTCAAGTTAAGTGTGCTAATACCCGAGCTTAGCTAACCTGACTAAGTATAATAAATATAAGTACTAGGAATATGAGCACCCAGACCAGGGCTAGTCACCTTGATCCTCACTCATATATCTCGTCGATACGTATCACTTATCCCCTTTATGGTGCATCATCTACCCTAATGTAGTCCTCAAATAGAGAAATGGGCATTTATATCAAAGTATCTTCTTATTTTAATTTCATTCTTTTATATTACCATCATTTTACATATACATATTCATGTTCACATATGATAATTATGTTCATCAACATGTTTTCATATAATATGACATCATTCTTTATCATTTAGGCGTATTTGACATGTTTTGGACCCACCAAAATATCATTTGAACAAGGTTCATTTTTGTTGTGAATAGTATCTTCACGGCCATAAATTTTTGGGCTAAGCATGAAGCCTGGCTGTGAAGGCTACTGGACCTATATTCATGGTCATGACAGTTTGATTTATGGCCATGACAATTTTCAACTTGGTTATGATGCTGGTTGTTAAATGGCATAACTTGTTTCTATGGTCAAATTTTACCAAAATTCCATTTATAAGTACTTCCATTTGACACAATCACAAAACAAATTGACATAACTCAAATAATCACATTTTATGTTCACAATCAAGCTCAACAACTCAAGCTTTACATACAATGCATCTCTTAAACACAATTGCCATTTTCATGTTTATTAACATTTTTATACATGTTCAAATACTCTAATTAACTTTCCTAACATTTAAACATGTCATATCATACTTTCATAATTAATAATATTACATTACATATCAATCGAGCATGCTTAACATCATTTATGCATATATCTCATCATTTACAAGCATGTATCACATTTAAAGGGCAAATATGCACAAACCTCCATTAAGAGCTTGACCAAAACCAACTAAGGAGCTATATACTCTCCTTAACGATCTCCTCTCTCTTCTCCTTGTTTTCCTTTCACAATTATAACCATATATCAAATTCTACCACTATGGAAACATAACAAAAATGTAAAATTAACCCATGCTACCCAATCTATGGTTATTATGCATATGTTTAACTTAATCTTATGGTATTATACTCCTAATAACTTCAAATGCAAATATACACAAAACCCCAACACCCTTCATCTTCCATAATCTCTCATTTATGGCTCTTCACTTAAACATCACAATCTCTTCATATAACTTCATAATTACAGTAAAGAAATGGATTTATTGTGTTTTCTTACCTCTTAATGGCTGAAAACACTTTGGATCATGCAAAGAAATCATACTTTTCCTTGCACCAACTTTTTCTCTCCTCCAACACCCTTCATCTTCCATGATAATTCCTTCAAATCTTGCTTGATTTTGGTTTCTTTCTTACTTTTGGTGTTTAATCACTCAAAAATTCATAAAGAATCACTCTTTTAGGGTTATTGGGTGTGTATGATATGTTCTTAGGGTTTGGGAGTCGAAAAGGTGATGAAAAATGAAGATAAGCACATGTAAAAAGCTTTTATACCAGACCTTTCACGGTCATAAACAAAACCTTCACAACCATGAACAAAACCTCCATGGCTATGATGTCTACAATAACAGACAGTCAATGTTTATCTTTGACCACGATATTCATGGCCATGAACACTTTGTTCACGGGCGTGAATCATGTTTTTTTCCCATTTTCTTCATTTCTTTCATCCCTCTCTTCAAACCAAAGTCAAAATTGACCAATATACTTCACATATATCTCATGTATACCTTCATATACCTCATGTATATCTTCATATACCTCCAATATACCTCTTATATAATCACTTTATGTCATATATTCATGCATAGCAACTAACAACCCCTAGTTAATGGGTGTTACATAAAGACTCGTGGTTCAAGATTCAGGAGGTGGAAGACTGCAACTTATACAAAGGAGTTTGGAAGTTTGTTACTTGAGAGGAGGTTTGATTAATGAGATATGCTGCAGATTTCACAACTTCTCCCCAATAAAAATGAGGCATGTTCCATACCAAATAGAGAGGCACGTACCACCTCCACCAATTGTATGTTCTTCCTTTTGGCAAATCCATTTTGCTATGGTGATTGCAAGAAGTTTGATGATGAATCCTATGGTGATTTAGAAATTGACCAAATGATGCATCTATAAATTCAATACCATTGTCATATTGCAAAACATGAATTTGTTGCTGGTATTGCATCTCTACCATCTTATGAAATTCCTAAAAAGTTGTTGATAAATCAATTTTTTTTTGTTAAGCAAAGAAACCCAAGTCATTCTCGTACATTCATCTATAAATGTAATAAAGAAACGAGTGTTAGAAATAAAATGCACTTTTCTAGGACCCCAAACATCTGAGTGAACAACTATAAATGGTTCTAAACTTTTATTCAAACTTGACAAATAAGAGACACGGTAACTTTTAGCAAGTTCACAAATATTGCAATGAAAATCTAAATCATTCAAAACTGAAAAAAGATTTGGTTTTAATTGACTAAGATAACTAAAAGAAAGGTGTCCTAATCTCCAATGCCAAAGCCATATATCCCTTCGATGTTTGTCTTCACTACTAGTTTGATTTGCTTGACTAAGTCTCGATTTCCCATTTTCTGTCAGTTCCAAGTAGTAGAGTGTCTAACACCATAACCAAGAATCTTCCGAATTAGAATTTCCTGAAAAATTCAAAATAAGGGCCAAAAGGTTATAGTGCAAGCAAGAATAGAAGTTATTTAGCTAACAAATAAGGGATTATATTCAAGAGATGGAACAATAAGAACAATATCTAATGTAAGATTTTTTGAAAGAATGACATATCCTTATCCTGTTATTCAACAAGTACTACCATCAGCTGTGGAAATAACATATTGTGAACATGGGGAAATATATTGTAACTAAGTTGAGTCCCTAATTATATAATCAGATGCACTTGTATCAATGATCCAAGTATTATTCTTAGAAGTTGCAGAAAATACAGAGACCTTACCATCTATACCTTGTGAGCAATGCTTGCTATAGGTTGTGATAGGTCTTCCTCCGTAAATGTCAGCATAGCTTTACCTGCAATTTTCTTTCGAGTTTTCTTTGTGATGTCCCACCACTCTAGATAGCCAATGATTTCATAACATCGTTGTTTCGAATGACCTGTTTCACCACAATGAGAACATACCAAACTGCTAGATTTTTTAGTTGATTTGTTACTTCGATTATTTAAAGAGCCAGATGATTGTCCTTGTCGAGTTTGGTTAGCTAACATAGCTGAACTTTCAAATATAAGACGTGAGCCTCCTATTGTTTGTCTCTGCTGGTATTCTCTTCTAACATATGCATATGTGCTCTCTATGTCAAGTTTTGGGTCTTTCCTCAGGATTTCTCCACGCACCTCATCAAACTCAGAGTCGAGTCCGCTTAGAAAAATATGAACTGGGAGCCTAGCCATTGCATTGTGTAAATGAACAACTCCTTCGACTATTCCTTCTTGTGATATAGTTCTATGATCAATTTTATGAAAAATAGCAATAAGCTCGTTATAATATGTTGATAATGGTCTACCATTTTGCTTGGTTGAAAAAGAACTTTGATTTAATTCAAAGATACATGTTTCGTCTGATCAATCATAGAAGTTCTTTGATACAATCTCCCATATATCCTTTGCTGTGGGTTGATGAATGAACTGCTGCATCAGTGATTGGATTCATTTAGTCAATTAGCCAATTTTTCCCTTCATGATTTTCGGTAATCCGTGTTTCGAGATTAGGGTCTCCTAGTGCTGGTTTTTTCGCTTCTCCGGTGAGATATCCTGCTTTGTTACAAGCACTAATCAACATATTCAGCTTTGGTGTTCCAACTAATTCGGTTGATTCAGCTGTGGTGATGGTCATTCTTATAACAAATTTATAGTCGTAATATTTGGGATATGGTTGATTTCGGGATTCGGTTGTTTATTACAGGTTTTAGACCTGCACTAATACCATGACGAATAATAATTTTCTATGAAGTATGTTCTGTATTTCCTTCTCAAAGATGAAGGCTATGTATACAAGATACATCCTATAAGGAAAAGGAAACAAAGCCTATCTAACGAAAACTCAATATTTTTACAGCTAAATAGAATGCCAATCAACTAATTAGCTGATTTTTATGAGTAATTACAGAAGAAGATCAACCTAATTAGCTAATATTCAACTCATGCAAACAATTTATTTCAACAATTTTTTCTCTCTCTACCTGGAATCTGTATTCTTCTCTTTCATTCAACTAGCCTCTCTTATTTTTTTTCAAAAGAAAGTGTTACTTATATCGCTTCTTTTAGGTCATGTTTGGTATATCAAAAAAATAGAAAATGAAGTTGTTGATCGAGATTCTAATATTTCTCTATCTGAATATCATATAATAAGAATTGAAATTCAACTTTTATATGTGATTCCATAAATAAGAGTAATAAAATTTAAAATTGATTATTGTCCATAATCACTCTTATTTTTTATAGTTATATATTTTATCTTTTATGTTTTAGTCTTTTTTAACTATTTTTTACATATATTTTATAAAATCTGATAAAATCGTTATTGATATTATTTAAATTTTCTAATAATTATAAAATATACTACATATAGTAATTTTTAAAATTTTTTTATTTTATATAAAAATATAATTTTAAATTACCCTATACCTTCTAATAATATTATTAATTTTATAATAATTATTTTAGATCGGCCAGAATCTGGAAATAAATAAATAATCACATGGTATTATATAAAAATTATATACTAAGCTTGCCAAAAGCAAGAAATAATGATGAGGAAAAATAATAGAGGAGAGAATGAGTGTCTTTGAAACTAATTACATATAATAATTTTGTAATTAAAAAATATAAAGATTCAAATAATATGATATGAATCAAAATCATAATATATAATAGGCTTAATTACAAGAAAAAAAAAATTTACGAACTTCGACACTTTTTATAACTCTAGCACCACCTTGATATAATTATGAAGTTCAATACATTATTTTCAATGTTCGAATAATTTTAACTTCTGACAAACAAAAACGGTGAATATGTATGAAAAACAATAAAGAATGTTGAGTTAGCAAATAACGTCAACAAATCAAAACTAAAAACATAACAATAAAAGTCATGAATATTTTTCTGTTGAAAAAACTGCAATTATGAGTTATTTTGACAGGATAATTTGAATGAGTTACATAACTCGGTTTTAGAAAAAAGATCCGGATATGTGTTTTTTGATATGAAAATTATGAATTAATGTATTCATATGTTCAAAATGGAGAATGTATAAATAGAAATTAAAATTTAAAGTAAACTTTTTACTAAAAAAAATATAAAGGAAGAAGGTGAGAGTGGGAGTTGTCCCACATATATTCAAATATTGAATTAACAGTACACCTTGTTTTTCTAACATTTCCTTCAAGCCAAATATGCATAGAATGTGGGTAACAGTCGATTATCTTTGATTTTGTTACTTTCTTTCTTTCTCCACTTAAAACTTATGGAACTTTTTAATTTTAATCCTATTTATCAATTAAAAAAACCATGTTTATCTATAAATATGGTCTCTTTCCTGAATAATATTTGGTCTCTTTCCAAAAAAGAATATTTGGTAAAAAAGTCGTCAGAAGGCTTGAAACTCAAAAACAAAGCTCGAAAACAGAGAAATGAAGAAAAACAGAGATCGAGACTCAAAACCCACAAAGCAAAAACGAATAAGAGAACAAGAGAGAGAAATAAGAGAATGAAGCAAGTGGATTTTGTTCAAAAATTCAAAAAGAAACCAAAAAACTAAGAGACATTGCTTCAAACAACCTTAGCTTCCTCAAATCTGAAACCTCAAATAACATCAAGTCTTCAGCTTTTTCTCTTTCTAAATTCTTCAAACTTTTTTTGTCGAAATTGAAATTAAAAAAAATGAAAGGAAATAAAAACAAGAGACGAAAAGGATCTTAAGAGAGTAAACTTGTATGACCGGAAGGGCGGCATTGACGGAGAAGAGGAAGAAAAATCACACCGGAGAAGGAGAAGAGAAACGGGTGGGAAGATGAGAGAGAAGAGTTGGAGAGGTGAGTCATTTTTTTTTTCTTTTTTGTTGATTCAGTTTTTTTTTTAAAAAAAAAAAATTTCAGCGCCCACGTAGGTATTAGAAGAATTTTTTTTTTTTTTTTTTTACAGGAAGCTAACATTTTTAATAAATTGAAAATGATTATACTGTTTTGTTATTATATTAAGGTGGTGTTAAAGTTGTTAAAAGTGTAAAATTTGTAATTATTTTAATAATTTAGCCTATATAATAATATATTTGTTTGTTTTAAACCAGAAAATTTCAAAATTTTGGGAAATAATTAATAATTTAAAATTAGAATATATAATATATTAGTTTGTCTTAAATCAGGAATATTATATGCTTTATTACTTTTTTATATTTGAAAAATTCAAATATATGGTCTCTTTAATTCTTGATTGAAAAAACAAGAAATAGATTTCCAATACCATAAAAAAAATTAAAGAATAAAATTTCTAAAATATTGAGTAATGAGAATACTATTCCATAGAAAATAAAATACAAGCACAAATTTAGAATGAAAATCCTATCCTTGTTCTAAAATTTATGATGCCAAATATGCTCTTAAATTTTTTTTTTAAAATGAAAATTTATATGATAATTCAATTGGCCCTATTTATGCTAACAATTATTCGTCTATAAAACGCCTAGCATGTGAATAACACACATTATTCTCTTGAGTATTCTTCAATTATAGAAAGACATTGTGTGATGAAAATTTGAATATTTAAGTTGCAAACCGGTTAAAAAAAGATTTAAGGGGTAAGTTGAATAAAAAACCATCGGAAAAGATAAATTGAAAAAAAGAAAAAGAAAGCAAATTCAATGGGCTGGATATAAGTTAATCAAAACACGTATTTTTCTACTGGCATAAGCCATATGCAGTAGTTGCAATTGCATAAATTTGTCATTTTAACCTTCAAATTTTTTGATATTATTCTATATAAAGTTTGTAAAAATATGTCTATGATCTCCAAAAATTAATATAATAAAAAAAAATATAGCTGCCACATTAATTTTTATAATTTTTACTAGAGGCACTGTAAACCAAAAATCAATTACGGTACCCCGTGGAAAAAAAAAAATCACAAATTTTGATAATTGCATGGCCACATAAGCCTTCCGCCTTTTCTATATATGCTATGTCCACGCATCCCATCCCATGCATGAGCTGCATAATGTACATGGTATCAACAACTCATCACCACATGCATCCATCACCATATTACCCCATACCCATACATAAGCATGTGATAGCGAGTGCAAAGAATATCCTACGAGATACAGGCTCAGCTACATTAAAGCGAAGCTCACACAGTTGCAGAGAGACAGGGAGTGATATTAATGTTTTTATATTTTTCTTTTGATTTCTACAAGAAAGAGAGAAAGGGAAAGAGAGTGAAAACAGCATTCGTCAAAAAAACGTCTCTGTTGTACCAAAAAAAAAAAAGGGTATCTGCTATTGTCAGATTAAAGATATCAAACTCATCTGCCTTGTCTGCCTTTCATTTATTCTCTCCTTTCCTTTCTTTTCTTGTCTATTCTTTTACTTCTTCAAATTTTCTCTCTTTTTCTGTTATTTAGATAGAAAAGAAGAAAATATTTATATTTATAAGCTTCAATCTTTTTTTTTTTTAATTTTTGGGGTTCAAATTAAAAGCTTCAATCAATCATCATATTAATAGTCCATTTGGCTTTTCATTTATCATTGGCCGTTGCATTTTGTTTCTGCGTCTATCTAAAGAAAGCTTCTTTCTTCTGTGGGTTTTGTCTGTTTTGTTTGTTTTCTCTTGTTTATATATCTCGCTCAATATCTTATTAAGACAATGTAAAATAACATTCAAGAATCTCGATATTGGCGTCTCAAGAAAAAGACCGCAGGACCTTCTGTTTAAGCTTCTTTCTTTACTTGGGATTTTGAGATTACAGAGTGAGTGTGAGTGTGTGAGAGAGAAACGTATAGAGAAAATAAACCCTCTACTGTCAATCTGATGAAGGAGAGAGGTGGCTCTCTTGGAGGAGAGAGCCTGCCTGAAACCACTACCACCAACAGCAGCAGCAGCAGCAGCAAAGAAGAAGATAATCAAGAAACTATCCCAAGACAATCTCTTGTCTGAAGCTCATTTCTTCCTGTCTTAAAACCCAAAAACATCATCTGGGTTTTTGTTCTTTTAGGTGTTCTTTTGGTTGTTGATTGACTAAGCAGCTCATAAGAGTATCTGGGTCTGCGTTGTTCTTTGGCCTGTTCAATCTTTTAGGCGTTTTGATCTGCTGGGTGCATATTTATATGGCTCTCTCCATGCATAATAAGGAGTTTAGCAATAAGCACATGGACGCAAGCAAGTATGTGAGATATACACCTGAGCAAGTAGAGGCACTGGAGAGGGTTTACACAGAATGCCCAAAGCCTAGTTCTTTAAGAAGGCAGCAGCTAATTAGAGAATGTCCGATTCTCTCCAACATTGAACCTAAACAGATCAAAGTCTGGTTTCAAAACCGCAGGTGAATGCTCTCTTCCTACATATTCAACAAGTACAAAGCAAGCAACTCGCTCTCTTCTTTATATCTTTATCAGTCTAGGCAATAAATTTCAGTATTGTTTTCATCATGAGAATTCTTTTTGCCATATTACCTTAACTTTTGCTTATTTAGGTGCCATTTTTAGTTTATGGTTTATATTTCAAGATAATGAGGAATATAGAGGATATGGTTGTATTATCTTTTTTCCTATGCTTTGCAAATCGGTTAGTTTTTTGTTTTTGAAAAAATTTCACTCTGGCTGTGTTTGGGTTCGTTGAAAGGTCTAGTACGCCTTCCTTTTAAGAAAAAGAAATGGTATATTTGTGTTTCTGGAAAATTGTGGTCTTGTCTTCTACGGATTTCTTCTTCATGTGTTTTTATCTCTTTGAATAAAAGCAGGATTTTTTGGACTGAAAGAGAAAAGTTTCAAACTTTTTATTTTCGGTACAACTTGTAGTTAAAATGGTATGATTTCATCTTTTTTTTTTTCCCGATATTAAGCTTTAAAGTGTTGCTTTTCATATGAGAACTTTTTTCCCTTTATTTTGTATGTTATATTTTCTGATGGAAATGGCTTTTACTTGGTAAATGGCTATTGCAACGCTTTTTTTTCCCCATTTTTTGGATATTTGGACTTGATTGTTTCGTGGATATTCACCATCTTTGAATAAAAATGGAAGATAACGATGGCCAATTATGTAGCTTTTGATTGCTATATCTCACTAGTTCTCAAATATATGTTTCTGCAGAGATGTTAAAATTCATCTTCTTTTTATTCTATGTTATCTTAAATTTTTGTTTGTAGATTTCATGCTGGGTTTCATTCACCGAAAATGGATTACTAGTTTTACTCTTTCTCCATGTGGTTTTGAAATTTAATGAATGATATTGACAACTAATCTTTTTTTGAATAATTATGTATTTGTTACTAGTAATACACATATTTTCACATCTATTGTGTTTTTTATGAATTAACAAAAAACAGAACTTCTAATTTTTTTCCTCCCTTGCTGTAGAAAGATCAAGAAAGGATTTTTTTTATTTCCTCTTTTTGGTATATGTCTTTCTGTCCTTTTCGGTCTATTAGTTCAGGTATCCTTCTTCTAAACTAATTTTTTGAGTGCAAAAGCATATGTTGTGCCATTGGGTTGTTTTCTTTTTTCACATAAAGGTGTTGCAGTGAATTTACTTAAACCTGTAGTACAGAATCCTTTTATTAGGTCATCAATATTCTATTTTGATGATATAATTCTTTTTGGAAAGTGTAATTAGCTCAGTTCCTGATAATATTTACATTTGTTATTCTCTGGTCATCCAATTGATGGGTGCTCTTTTGAGTAACAAAGTTCTAAATTTGAGTGTTGACGTTCCTTTGTGATAGATGTCGCGAAAAGCAAAGAAAGGAGGCTTCCCGTCTCCAGACTGTGAATAGAAAGCTGACCGCCATGAACAAGCTGTTGATGGAAGAAAATGACCGGTTGCAGAAGCAGGTCTCTCAGTTGGTTTATGAGAATGGTTACATGCGCCAACAACTGCAGACCGTGAGCTCATTCTCCCTTATCAACTAGCAGTTTTCTATGTTTATGTGATATTTGGTGAAAAATTAATCATCCCATGCACCTTCTATTCATCTGTCTCATTTCCTTTGGCTAAGTACTGATAGATTCCAACCTTTGATGGATTATTATAACTTCACATTTGCTGTACTTTACTAACACCTGCGCTTGATTTTCTTTCAACCTACAGGTTGATGTGCTGATTTACTCTGCATGAACTGAGTTTTATTTTTGCTATTTGTTTCCACTTCTATGAAGTATCAAGAACATCTTTTGTTTTTATCTATTTTTTCAAATGCAAGTGTATTGAAAGGGTTTATGTTTGTTGGATTCAAATCAGGCATCCACAGCGACCACAGACAATAGCTGTGAGTCTGTGGTAATGAGTGGTCAGCAACAACAGCAAAACCCAACGCCGCAGCATCCCCAGAGGGATGCTAACAACCCAGCTGGGTATGTAATTACTGTCTATTGAAATCAATATTCGTTATTTTATTTGTTTCTTTTTGTTTATCTAGCTTCTCTAAACCTTGTGTTGCTTGATAGTCTTCTCGCAATAGCTGAGGAGACCCTGGCAGAGTTCCTTTCCAAGGCTACTGGAACTGCTGTCGACTGGGTCCAGATTATTGGGATGAAGGTACAACTATTGAAATTTTCATTAAATGTTACTCTGTGATATAGAGTATTTCTGCATTTCTGATATTACTCATTGATAACTATGTAGCCTGGTCCGGATTCTATTGGCATTGTTGCTGTTTCCCGCAATTGTAGCGGGGTAGCAGCACGAGCCTGTGGCCTCGTGAGTTTAGAGCCCATGAAGGTGATTCTCTCTCTCCCCTCTCTTACCTATTATATTATATATTGCTTGTTCTTCCACAAGGCTTACGATGAGTGTCTGATTGCTCTAGGTCGCTGAAATCCTCAAAGATCGTCCATCTTGGTTTCGTGACTGTCGATGCCTTGACACGTTGGGTGTTATTCCTACTGGAAATGGGGGTACCATTGAGCTCATTTACATGCAGGTTTATGGACTTCTAATTATAAACTAAATAGTTTGATCCTTCCATTGAGTCGTTGAGCTTCTGTTTTCATGCTGTATGGCATATCACCTACTGATTTTTTTGTCTCTTTGCCAGACTTATGCACCAACAACATTGGCTGCAGCACGTGACTTTTGGACACTGAGATACACTACAACTTTGGAAGATGGCAGTCTCGTGGTAATTTATGTTGTGAATCCCCTTTTTCTTGTAATTCTTATTTTTATCTTTTTGAAATATAGAACTGTTCACTCAACATTGTCTCAAAATCTTTTCAGATATGCGAGAGGTCATTGACCACAACTACTGGTGGCCCAACAGGTCCACCTACTTCAAGCTTTGTGAGAGCTGAAGTGCTTCCTAGTGGCTATCTAATTCGACCTTGTGAGGGTGGTGGTTCCATTATTCACATTGTGGATCATGTTGATTTAGATGTGAGAATGAATTTAATTTCACCATTAAATTTTTGCGGTGACTTTATTATGATACCTTCATTTTCCACATTAACTTAAAGTATGTGATTCTTACGTTAGGCATGGAGAGTTCCTGAAGTTCTGAGGCCACTTTATGAATCTTCCAAAATTCTTGCCCAGAAAATGACCATGGCTGTAAGAACTGCATCACAGCTTCAATCATGTGTTTTGGTAAATTATGTTAATGTTTGTCTTGTACTCTAATAATCAGGCCTTGCGCCACATACGGCAAATCGCACAAGAAACTAGTGGAGAGATTCAGTATGGTGGGGGTCGCCAGCCTGCTGTTCTAAGGACATTTAGTCAGAGACTCTGCAGGTAATGCCTCTTGGCTTATTATTTAGTAACTAGGCAATTCCAAGTTTCTGAATGTTCAAAGAGCAAACAATTTAATCTCAAGAAGTCAACAAATTTAACTTACAACTAAACTGTTTTCCTTTGCTCACTCATTCCCTGTTTATTTTGAATTTTATGAGCTTAGATTGTCTTTTTTTTCCCCCTAGGATGTGTAACTATTTGCTTCTGTAATTGGATCTCAGGGGTTTTAATGATGCTGTCAATGGATTTGTGGACGATGGTTGGTCAATTCTGGGTGGTGATGGTATGGAGGATGTGACCATTGCGATTAATTCGTCTCCAAATAAGTTTCTTGGATCTCAATATAATGCATCAGTTTTCCCAGCTTTTGGTGGAGGGGTGTTGTGTGCAAAGGCATCAATGCTGCTGCAGGTATACTCTTGAAATTCAAAAACATTATTCTTGTTTTATTACCAGTCTGATATGCTTATATACCATTCAATGATCTACCTCTCTGCACATTTAGCCAGTTATGAGGCTATTCCCAATATTAGGATCAATTCCTTAATTGTGGACTATCATATTCTAATAAAAACTGTCTCTGTGGGTCTGCAGAATGTTCCTCCTGCTTTGCTTATCCGTTTTCTAAGGGAACATCGTTCAGAATGGGCTGACTATGGTGTTGATACCTTTTCTGCTGCATGTCTCAAAGCTAGTCCTTATGCAGTTCCTTGCGCAAGGCCTGGTGGCTTCCCTAGTAGCCAGGTCATTTTACCTCTTGCCCACACTGTGGAGCATGAGGAGGTAGTAGCTTTTCAATGAATTCATGTCTTTGATTTCTTTGACATATCAAAAGAGATTACTGATCTAAATTTTGGATATCCCCATATAGTTTTTGGAAGTAGTTCGGCTAGAAGGTCATACCTTTTCCCCTGAAGATGTGGCTTCGGCACGGGATATGTACTTGTTACAGGTTGGTTAACCCATCATAAATTAAAGGATATTTATGTATAAACAGCTATCATATCTTGTTCTAATTACATATCACAAAAATTCCATTTTGGCAGCTGTGCAGTGGAGTTGATGATAATGCTGTTGGTGCCTGTGCGCAGCTTGTCTTTGCACCAATCGATGAATCTTTTGCTGATGATGCTCCTCTCTTGCCATCTGGTTTCCGTGTCATACCGTTAGATCCTAAAACAGTTGGGTGACCATCTTATTCCTAATATAATCAAGATTGAAAATTCATGTGAAAGTTATGCTCAGCATTAATGATTCTTTGGTATTTTTGAGAGTTAATTTTCTGGAAAGAGATTACCAATCCATGATTCTTAACCAATGATTTTGCATGAATTAGTTTAGCATGGGACAATTTAGTTCTACTTTTTCAGTTATTTTTAATTTTTTAACCTTCTATCTGACCAACAAAAGGTGAAACTGGCTGTTAATGTAAAGTTGTTATGATGGTAATGAAATCAAGAATTGTCCCATGCAAATGACTACTTCTATTGCTGTTAGATCTTTATGGTCTGAAAAAATTTTGGGATTCTTACTGGTGATACTTTCTTTTGCTGCATCATAGGATGGGCCTGCTGCAACTCGTACATTAGATTTGGCCTCTACACTTGACGTAGGTTCTGGTGGTGCACGTCCTTCAAATGAAGCTGATACCAGCAATTATAACCTTAGGTCGGTCCTGACTATTGCATTCCAGTTTACTTTCGAGAATCACTTGCGAGACAATGTGGCTGCTATGGCTCACCAATACTTGCGTAGTGTTGTGGGATCTGTTCAGAGGGTTGCAATGGCTATTTCTCCTTCACGTCTCACCTCCAGTGTGGGGCCAAAGTCCCTTCCTGGCTCTCCTGAGGCTCTTACTTTGGCACGATGGATATACCGAAGCTACAGGTATGACATTTATTTCCTTAAAACTGCAATTTTCTTAAGTGTGAATGCATGCAGAAAGATGAACAATTAAGTTTGCTTGCACACTGATCTTCAATTTGTTGCAATGGCTACATAGTTTAATAATAATAACTTATTGATTACTGATCATCATTCATCTTAACCAGTTTGCACCATCAAAAATGTACTGAAGTCTGTTATTTTTAGTAGAAGACTAAGATTCAGAATGCACAAATATTTGATCTCATCTGTTAAATGAAACGACATCGGAATTGTCCATCATAATATAATTTATTACTTTGTTTAGATGATTCATCTGTTGCCTGCTTAAAGCACTGAGGATGCCTTTTTCTCTTTCTTCATGACCTGTGTTACTTGCCTGACTATTTTTTCAGATCTCTTTTTCTTTTCTTCCTCATTTTCTCACCTTTTCTTGCTTGGCTTTTCTATCATGATTGTGGTATTTTGCAGGATGCACACTGGGGAAGAACTCTTTCGGGTTGACACTCAAGCAGGTGATGCTTTGTTGAAGCAACTTCGGCACCATTCAGATGCAATCATGTGCTGTTCCTTGAAAACCAATGTAATAATTTTGCTCTTGGTTCTAAACCAATAAGAGAGTCTTATTTTATGATGATGCTTTGTACAAAGATAATTAATGTGATGAGCAAAAATATAATTGCAGGCAACTCCTGTGTTCACCTTTGCAAACCAGGCTGGACTTGACATGCTTGAAACCACTCTTGTAGCCCTTCAAGATATAATGCTCGACAAGATTCTTGATGAAACGGGCCGGAAGATTCTCTGCTCAAAGTTCTCTAAGATCATGCAACAGGTAAAATTCTCAAGCACCTGGAATCATTGGCATTGAGAACTTGTGTAACTTGAACTGTCGTAAACTGTCCTTTGCATCTCCAGAAACCAAGTTCTATACCTTGTTATGTCTATCTATTCCTTTAAAATCAATTCTTCAAAGTTACATGTCTAGTTTACTGCTTTGAGATGATGTGATATTATGAAAATTTCAGGGATTTGAATATCTGCCCGCTGGAATATGTGTATCGAGCATGGGAAGGCCAGTCTCGTATGACCAGGTTGTTGCATGGAAAGTTCTGAATGATGATGATTGCAACCACTGTTTGGCCTTTATGTTTATGAACTGGTCTTTTGTGTGATGATTGAGAAAAAAATCCTTGGCAAACTTAGCTATCTATTACGATTACTAAGTTATATATTTTGTAAGTACCCAAGACACTTATCACCTGTGAATGTAGTAATTTCAGGACATCATGAATGGTTGACTTTTTGTGCATGCTAATTTGTGTATTTGCTTAAATTATGACTATTATGCCTAATTCTGTATTTATCAAAGTTTCTTTTGGAAGTTGGTGAAATTTTCATTTAGATTGATAATGTTGAAATGTAGGGTGGCATTAGATGGCCCATCTTTTGTTAGGGGTTGGCTTGGATTTTCATTTTTTTTCACTGGTTAGTGTTGCTTTTTTTAGATGATTGATATTGATTTCTTCTCATCGCCTGTTGTTAGTCTGTAATTCTTAGTCAAATATAAGAGCAAAACTAGGTTAGGGATGTCAATAATAAGTTTTGAAACCTGCAAATGGCCAAATTACACTATGTAAAATGGTTTATCTAATAGTTGATGCTTAGACTTGTTAATTTCTTTTACTTTCTCATTCTTTTCTAACGAGGGATTCGGAAGTTATCACCTCTCTATGTTTGAGTTCTTACATCTGGTCTCTAATTTTGTGTTTTGTGATATGGGATTTGCCTAGTAACATTGCAAGTTTATCATTATTATATACCTACTTTGGAAGACGGTGGAAAGGCCAAATATTTTTTTAGTTTTGATATAGTTTGAAGTCACACTGGATGATAGTCTAAAAGAAGTGCTTCAATAGTAATAGGTCATCATATTGGGACATGGTTCTGTTATGCCACTTGCTCCATGTTTATCCCTTTAATAACAAATATCTTCCTTAATGAATTTTAATTCGCTGATGGTGAAGTAATTTTACTGATTAAATTCAGTCATGTTTAGAAATGTATGAATGCAAGTTTGATCAATCTGCTCAAGAAGCGTATGAAAGAAGAAAGATACCACTCGAACTTTACCAAAACGCAAAAGCTGGCATAAGAAACCTTTTTTGGGTAAAGAAGCAGCGAAATAGTTGTAAATCATGGAAACGGATATCTATATTTCAGAGTAAATGACGAAAAGCATCACGAGCTTTTAATTCATATACGACAGGTCGTAAGGGGACCGCAATAGGAACAGGATGATCGTTATTTCGGTTGGTACAGTGCATATCATCAGTCTTTTGTTGTGGGCCCACAACAATTAATTCCCACCCATATCATGCCACGTCATTAATGTCCCACCTGTGTCCTTGATTCCATCACGGCCCCAAAAATCACCCATCATTCTTCAGTCGATTGTCGAATCTGGAAGACTTTTGGGTAGCACGACGTCGTTTGTTGCTCAATGGTACGTATATGTCGTAAGCTTGATTATTGCTCGCTGCTTGCTACCGCTCAAAAGTCAACTAATTTACCCTCTCCAGTCTCCACTTCAAAACAAAAACAAAACAAAACAAATTTTCCCTCCTCACGTGTCCAAATTGAGATATTTTGTTTGCCTAAAATACCCTTTTAATATTTGTTTTGTTGGGATTTTTTGCCTGTTCAAACTCCATTCCCTCATCAAAGCACCACTTTTTTTTTTTTTCTCAACCATTCAACATCCGAAATTTTAGAAATTATAAACTAATTTAAATTCGTATATAATATATCAATTAAAAAAATAAAATAATTTTTTAAAAATTTTAAAAATATTTTATACATAAAATTCAAATTCAATACTCTCATTAAACGAGAATGGAGACTAGCACCTTCAATTTGGCTTTTGCTGCAATCAACCTAGTGTATGGATGAACTTCTCAGAAAAATTAATTTATTTAAATTAATTAATTTATTTAGTAAATTATTGATTATCTAATATAATGGTCAAAATTGAAAACAAATAATCTAAAAGTTACAAATATCAAAATTTATCAATAAATTTGCTGTATTATAGAAGAACTGTTTGTTTTTTAAATAAAAATCTAGCTGAACTTGTAATTAATGTTTTTATCTTCTTCTTTTTTTAAATTAAAAAATTGAACATGACATAACCCATCTCCACCCTCCTAAGGGAATGTTTGATTTCACTGAGGTAGCTGATAGCTTTTTAAACTTCCAAAATTTATTAATCAGTAGCTAATAATTAATTTTAATATCAATTAATTGATTTTAATATCAATTAATTGTTGTTTGAAAAAGATCAATTTTAGATTTTTTTTATCAATCGTTAACTGATTTAATTTTATTTTTAAATTATACTATATTACTCTTATATATTTTATTAATTACAAAACACTTATTTTCTCTAAATTGAATTTTTCAATTAATAAATTATTTATAATTACAAACATAAAAATATTACAAATAACATTTAAACTAGTAATATTATTTAGTTTTAAATAAAAAATATATAATATATTTCTAATTACTTTATATGTTATTTAATATATTAAGTATAAATAATATTAAATTTATTTATAAATATACAAATATATTTTTAAAATTTTTATTTATAATGAATTAAAATTTCTTATTTTTATTATCTTAATTATAATATATAATTATATGAAATAATTATTTTATTTATTTATACTTCATATAAAAATATATATTTTTTGAATAATATAAATTATATTCCTATTAGTAATTTTACATTTTAACAGCAGCAGTTCAATTAGTTTTATCAAACACTAATATCAATCAATAAACAGTTATTAGCTGTATTCAACAACTAAACCAAACAAAGCCTAAATTTTTCTATTTTTCTTAGTTAGTCTTCTTGATCGGTTTTTGACACCAATTGCCTCCTAAAATCCATTTTTTATTCAATTATATGATTTTATATTTTATAATGTGATTTGAGATGTCACATCAGCACATATGATAAATTGTTATATTTTTAAAATTTTATAATAAACAAATTTAACAAAAACAAAAAATAGATTTTATGAGGTAATCGTTGTCAAAAACCGATGATGGACTAACGGAAAAAATTGACGATTTCAGATGCTGGAAATGGATTTAGCCAATTGAACATGTATAACAGTTGGTATAATAATTCCATTAGACATACTTATTCCTTCTATTGATAATAGGTCATAATTATATTAACTTTCTAATGCATCATTCAGCATATTTTTTTTTTCAAAAAAAAATTATCATTATTAGTCAGGCATGTCGATCAATGAGTATAATTATAATGTATCTACACAATGTGTATATTCAATTTTTATTTTACCAAAACAATCACATTTATTTTAACAAAGCCTGCTTGCATTCAATATTATTGATTTATTTTCTATATCAAATCATTAAATTTAAAGTGGTGCTAACCAATTAAGAGATTATTTGATTGAAATTTTTATTTGTGAGAAAGAGAAAATTTCAAGTTCGATTTTTGCCATCATCCAATTTTATTTTAGCTTTTTTATAATAAATATAAAAGAAAGACTATTTTTATTATATGGTCTAAAATCCACCGGAACTCTTAATAAATTAAGAAAATTTGAGGTTATATATATATATAAAAGGAGAACGTATAATCATAACTTTCATTTTTTAAGTTGTAAATCTCCATCAATTAACAAGATATTTCTTATATTTTATTAATTAGAATATAGATACAACTTTTATGACAAAATAAATATAAAAATGCAATACAAATTCAATGTTATTTATAATGGAACACATATAAATATTAACATAATATAATTGTAGAATTATGAACATTTTTTCAAGCGATATGATGAAAATTTAAGTTTTTATAGTTTTACTGTGAGTAAATTTTTTTTTTATTGTTCATATCTTATTTATATATTTGATCCATTTACTTCCTCCATTTCAAAACAGTTGCCACTCTTAATTTAATAGTTATTATTTTTGAAAAATAAAATAAAATGTTTTAATTTTTCAACTACCCCTTCATTAATCAAAACTTTACAATTCTCAAAATAAATGTGAGAAACATATTAGAGTAGTTGTCCTAAAAATTTTTCAAGAAATAGATAATCAAGATATTACTGACTTTCTAAATTTCCAGAAATAAGAAACAAAATTAAAAAAAATACAATATTAAAATTAACAAATCAATTAAAAAAAGGTATAGATGTGCTAGACATAAGTCTTATAATTTAACTAAGAGATTTTGAATCTACGAATATAATTATTTTAAAATTTTTATAAAAATATTTCATCGTGGATATGTAATTTCGAAAAAAAAAAAAAAAGGTTTTAGGCATAGAAATACTGACCAATGCAACAGAATTTGAAATTAATGATTCAAAGATTGACAGGTGCTAAGCTAATTACTTTTTTCAGGGACAGACTTCACTGATTAACCCATTCTTCAGCTAATATGAATTGTCACCTTTAGCCTTTATTGCTGTTTACAGACTGTCCGTGATGGTATGGCCTCTGTTTTTTTACGTCTTGAAATGTATTATGTTTAAATATATATCATTAAAAATTAAAATTTAAGAAAATGATTTATTCAGTTAAGAAAAATCTGCAAAGTTGTTGGATTTGTTCGAAGCAAATATTTCAATGCATTCAAATCTCAATTTTCTAAACAAAATATACCTTTTAATCGACATATGATTTATTGCAAAAAAAAAAATTTGTAAATTTTGTTCATTTTTTTTTATTATTTCTTATTGGTATAACATTTACTCTGTTTTATTATTCATTTTTACCATTTTATCTTTTTAATTGGTTTTATTCTTTGAGAAATTTTATTTAAATTATCGTTATTTAAATTTTATTATTCTTTTCTTTCTATTGAGACAATGATTCAATGTTATTAAAATTAACTGTTTAAAATTAAATAAAAAATGAGCAATTCTAAGGTGCACTCGGTGTATTATATACCGGGTGCCTTAAAACTTTTAATGCATCAAATATTAATTGAGATTAAAAATTAATGATCTAACGGTTTGAAATCATTAAATGTAATTTATACCGGATGTACATAGAAGTACTTGTAAATAGAAAGATGTACTTGGAATACTACTTGCCTACATGTATGATGAGATTCATGTCAAGAACATACGTACATAAGAATATCACATTGCACATCATACATCCATACAGTTTGTTGGAATGACCCATCACATTTGACAACTAATGGACCCCATAGACGTTTTTGTTTTTTCATTTTTGCTATTTTCAGCTTTTGAAATTCCATATCACATTTTGTAATTACTTTTAATATTATTGTTAAGTATTAATTCTATTTTTTATTAAATTTTCTTTTTGAAAAAAGAAAAAAAAGAACAGTTCCTCGCGTGGAGCAGAGATCCCTCTGTCTCCGGTCTACTTTTGGTTAGCTTTTACTCTGTTTTTTTCTATTTATTGGGAGTTAGATTGTAATATCATTTCATTCTTAAACTTTACGCACTCTTTTTCCCAAAATAAAATAAAAATTACAGACACCTTTGGGGTTTAACAGGCTCGAGATATACATCACCAGCCATGCTTTTACATCCTTTTCATGACTATGCCTATGCCCATGACTCTGTCTGTCTTTTCTTTATTTTTACTTAAAATAAAATCTGCTTTAAAAACAAGTGTAATTTGAAGTAAAACAAAATTTGAAGGAGCGCACTGCAGAGTAGAGATCTTTTTAGGTTTCGGGATGAAAGATTTGTAGGCAAAACATAGTTGTAAAAAAGATATAGAAGGTTTAAAATTGTCTGTTGAGTAATTTTTTTAATTTTTTATAAGTTATTTTTTTTAAATATATTTTTTAAAAAAGTATTTATTTATCTGTTTTTATCAAAAATAATTTTTAAAATTTATTTATTTATTTTTTTTTTTAAAAAGCGTTTTTACAAAACAAAAACTCAATGTATAGACTATCATCGTCTGAATCACTCTAATCTCTTTACTGATTTAGGTGGTTTTCTTATGAAAAAAAGGTTTTTTATATTTTTTGAATGGGAATTATATATATTATTTATTTTTCTTGTTTTGTGTATTAATATGGAAAGTGGGTTTTAGGGAAATGTCAGGGGAATAGAGTGGAGCGAGTTGATGATTAATGACTTTTGTGTGTTTTAGGGTTTTGTGTTTGACCGAACAATTTTTTATTTATTTATTTCATGTAATTTGGATTCGGGATTAATTAAGAGGTGCTATCTTCTAAATTTTAAAATAGGTCTTTAATGATGTGATCTATATACCCTGTATAAAATGTTGAATTTAATGCTATATAATATGATCCATTTACAATTATATAATTTGATCCATTAAATGTTCATTTAATTTATCATTTAATTTACAATAATACATCCGATATATTATAGAATGAATCCTTTAAAAATATTTTATTTTTAAAATTTAAATATAAAAATTTTGGTAAAAAAAAATACACTTTTTTCATCATATTTCACATCTTATAAGTGTGATCTATATATTGCTGTATAAACTGTTAAATTTAATGCTATATAATCGGAGCTATTTAAAATTATATAATTAAATCCATTAAATGCCCATTTAATGATTTGAACTGTTTATTTATAGTAACATATTGATGCATCCGGTATATTATAAAATGAATCTTTTAAAAATATTTTATTTTCAAAATTTAAACATAAAATTTCTGGTAAAAAAAAAAATACATCTTTACCATCATATTTCATATCTTATAAGTGTGCCCAAACAAGTTTTTAGTTTTTTTTAAGTTTGAGCTCCTTCGGTCCTTCCCATTAGAAATCTGCTATTTGCAGAGTTATCCATTTGAATTGGATTCTTGTCATGTTTTTCAGATTTAAAATATAGAATATAAATATCTATGTTGTACTAAACACTAATTGAGGATCCGTGGCGCAATGGTAGCGCGTCTGACTCCAGATCAGAAGGTTGCGTGTTCGATTCACGTCGGGTTCAAATGCTCCTCCTCAAATTTTTCTTTTAACATTGGCAGCCGCAGCTTTTTTCCGAAGCCTAAAGCGGCAAAGTTTTTTTCTCCTTTCTTTTTGCCCTTTTGTTTTTTGGAGAGTGTGAGAAGAAAAAAAAATAAGAAAGCAAACAACAGTAAGCACCAAGTGCTCTTAACTTCCATTCAACATTAATGCTACGTTGACTTGCAGAGCTTCAAGCCTTTGAACTTGAGCATGTGCTTAAAGCAAGGAGACTGGTTTAAAACATGCATGATGACAAGTGGAGAAATAGAACAACAATAAAGAAAGAGGAGAAAAAAAGATTACTTGGACTTGAATGCATAAAGTTTGTTGCTTTTATAGTTGATGTTGAGATAACATCTATTTTTGGACTACTTTTTTGTTTATTGTTTTTATTGGAATAAATTATTGATGACTTCCACAAATTTTAACATTATATTTAAAATAAATTTGTAGAAAATTAATTAACCGTGTACTCCTATCGTTTGAAATAATATTCATTCATTTAATACTTTATAAATTTCAAAACACTTTTTCATATTTGAAATATTTTTGTATAAATTTTATAAAGTTTTATGTAGAGTTTAATTGTCTTTTATAAAGATTTAAAATTTATGCGTGTTACTAACTATTGCAACAAAATGGCAACCAATACACCTACTAAGCTCCAACATTTCTAAATGTTATTTCAAACATCATTTTTATTAAAAGACATGAAATACTTTATTAGTTTTTTAAAAATTTGTTTTTACCTGTCAAAATTAAAACCTTAAAGGAAGTGTGGAACTGTATTTTGAGGAAATTTTCTTTAGTTTTGTTTTTCTTCAAGAAATTTAAATTATATTGTATTTATTATTAATTTGAAATTTTGATTTTTATAATTCTTTTATGTTCAAATATCATTTTAAAAATATTTTGTGGCGTTAACATTTGGAAATTTTACAAAAATGAAAAAAAAAAGATAAATGTTTATAAAAATATCACTATTTAAAATTTTTTTTCAAAAATATTGTTCACTTGAAAGCTTTTTTCAAAAATGCAAAAGTGTCTAAAAAATATTACGAAAATATTAAAAATTAAGATTTACCAAAAATTTACTAAAAAATTAACAAAAATTAAAATTATAAAAGGTTTGTAAAAAATTTACTTAAAGTTTTTTCAACTTATACTTAAGATTTATTCAATATTTATCAGAAAATTAATTAAAGTTATAATTGTACAATATTTACTCAAACTTTAACAATGTTTACTCAAAAATAACTCAAGATTTACCTAAATAAAACTAAAGAAAATTGAAATTACAAAAGATTTATCAAATATTTACTTAAACTTTACTCAAGTTATATTCAATATTTATCATAAAATTAATAAAAGTTAAAATTATACAAAATTTATTCAAGATTTTCTTAAGAATTACTGAAGGTTTACCTACCGAATGTTTACCAAAAAGTTTACCTAAGAAATACCCAAGGTTTACCTTACCAAAAGTTTATCAAAATAAAATAATTTTAATTAAATTAATTAAATATAAATTCACATAATTTCTTTGGTAATTAAGATTTACCCAATATTTATTTTGATAATTAAGTTAATTAAATATAAGTTTACAAATTTATTTTCCTAAGTAAGTTAATTAAATAATAATTAAAAATAAATAAATATACATATAAGAACAATTGATGGACATACAAATTAATTAAATTCTTAATCTATATTTAAAGGATAGAAAAAAGTAAATTTTTCTCAATTAAATGAAATAAATGTAATAAATATACATTAAATTTCATGTTTTGAAAAAATAAATGAAAAAATTGGTAAAAATAAAAATAGATAAAATTAATAACGAAAACGCAGAAATGACTAAGTAAAATTGAAAAAAAAAACTTCAAAAAATGGTAAACGGCAAAAATACCTCTTAAAAGTTTTAGACTCGGGCCCAAAACAAACTCCCACACTCTGTTTTTCTAATGAGGAATTTTCGCATAGTATATTTTTTTTATTTACAAATTTATTTTCGTTTTTTTATCTTTTCATTATAACATAAAATAATTTTTTTTTACCAATGTTTCTGTTTTTGTTTTCAGAAAATGGCCACAGGACTTTCTTTCCTTCTCCACATTGTTGAAGATAGCGATAGGAGAGTGACTAGTATGATTCTTTGGTGCAACCCAGCGGAATTGGCTCGACGGAAGTATGATTGGAGACCCGATTAGATAAGCCGATAGAGTACTTACAATTTGACTTTAATTCTTTGGATCAGAACCTGGCAATGAATGTGCTGGTGATATTATTCGATGAAAGATGCGCAATGTTAAGAACTCTTAGGCCATTGCTGTTGCGAGATACATTGTTTTAATTAGAATAACCGACGCTAATTTTATTTATTTATTTTAGAAATATTAATTTGTCCATTGAATAATTTCTGGATTTTGGTTTTTACTTTGGAAAAATGGTGTAGTTTTGTTCATTTGGAATTTTATGATATTATTATTTAATCTCTTTTTCTTCTTCTTTGTTCTTTTTTTTTTTTAAATTCTAAAATATCCCTAAATTATATCTAAAGTATTTACAGAAAATTTCTCTCAAGGAATTTCTTGAGAATTTTTGAGATATACTCAAAGTACCCCTAAGGTATACTCAAAATATTCTGAGATATTCTCAAAGTATGTCCAAAGTATACCTGAAATGTTTTCATTAAATTCTCAAAGTTATACTGAAATATTTCCAAGGTATACCCAAGATATTCCTGGAGAATTCCTCCCAAGGAATTTCTTAAAAATTTTCAAGTTATACCCAAAATATCCCCAAAGTATTCCTAAGGAATTCCAAAGTATACTCAAGATATCTGTAAAATATACTCAAGATATTCCAAAAGATATACCTAACGGCTTGTTTGTGATGTTTTGAATTTTGATTGAATTATATACTTCTTCTTTTTTAATGATTTAATTTATTTATATTCTTGTTCTTTGTTGTTTTTTTGGTAAAAATTGAATCAAGATATCCCTAAGGTATACCGAATTTATATTGTTTGGGCATATTTTGGAGTGATTTTGAGATTATAGTACTATTGTATTTTAAAAAGTTGTTTATGATAAAATTGAAAATAATTTGAGCGGGAGTAAAAATATAAATAGGTACCCAATTGTTATATGCTGGACCTTGGTCTATAATGACCCTGGTTTATATAGTATTATGGATCAAAGTCCATTACATGTAGATTTTTTCGTGTTTTTATTTGTAGGTATGAATTCATTAAATTATTTTCAAAAAAATTCAAAACGTAATAAAAAATCGAGATAAAACACGCCAGAAAAACAACAAATTAAGACAAATAGTATCTGAAAATATAAAAAAAAATGTTGATTTTGTTTTAAAATAAAATGAATATTTATCAATAAACTAATGAACTTTATACTAATAAATTAATAAATCTATATCAATAAATGAATCTGTCTAAATTTATTTTATTTATAAAATTATTACTATATCTCTCACAGTTATTTGGTCTATTTTGCAATGTCAACCGTATTCCACGGTATAATTTGCTATTGGTACCCATTTGAAAGTTATTTTTCTAAAATTCCCTTTTTCTAATTTCAAGGTTGGGCGATGTCGGAGCCCAAATAAAAGTCCATGACAAGCCCAATAATGTGGTACATTTGTTTCCTGTAAACAACATGTTGGATCTTCTTTCTTCTGGCTGTATGTATATCGCGTGATTAAGCAGAGATGGAACGATCAGAGAAGGAATCTATCAAAGAAGCATCAGAGGAGGTATCAAGAGAGTTCAAAACCCTAATCAATGATGAACATTTGGATTCCTTCAAGCAATTGCAGCACCTTATGTACTTTCATTCTCTCTGTTTCTTCTCCTTTTTATGGTTGAGTTTGTTCTCTAGGATTCATGCTTAGTCGTATTTATGCTTACAATTCCTTAATTAAGATGTTCCTGTTAGTTTCTTGCTCTCATCTATCTCATTTCAATTTGGAAAGCACTTAAACTTTTACCGACTTGTGTTTGTTTGGGTTTGATTAATTGCTTATTAAACAACCTTGTTATCTGTCTACTATAATTAAATGATCTTTCCGTAAATGGCAGATTAGGAAGGTTGCAGGATAGCAATGCAGTATTGACTCATTTTAATGAGTATTCAGAGCACTGCTTCGCTGAGGTTTCTGGTGATTTTTCAAGAAATACTCGTTTGTTGAAATCTATGAAGTCTGATCTTGATTACGTTTTCCAGAAGCTAAGGTACTTTCATTTATATTACTTCATTCTTGCTCAATTATTGGTAGGTGGTGTTTTTATAACGAAGGTGCTTTTATCTGGTGGAGCTTTGGAAAAGTTAATTGTCTTAAGATTTTTTCGTGGCTACTTGGAAATTCTAGAAACAACGCATCTATTAGACAGTTTGAAATGGTTTAATTTGATGCCAAAGGTTAGAGAATTATGCTGGTGTCTAAGGGTTTGAATGGTAAAGCAATGGATTGCATGAGCATCATGTTTGGAGTTCCTGTGTGTGTTTTAATTTAACTGTTTTCACTTCTGTGCCTTAGTGTGGATGTAAGCAATCCTTAATGAGAAGTTCCAATTTTAATTTAAATTAGATTGTTGGCTACCTAGTCTTATGCTCTTCTCTTACTAAGGATTCATGATGAATTTGCGCAAAGATGGCTGGTCCTAAATGATGAGAAAGCCAATACAACTCAAATGGCCATTGAGACAATTGATTGGGACTATAATAGCTTAATCATTGTTTTCATTTGGGTTTCAGCCTGAAAATTTATGCACATAATGGGATTTCTGCCTTCCTAATTTGACATATTTATGGTGTATCATATTTATTGTCATCATTTGGGCTTCAGTCTATAGTCTTATGACTCTTATCTTATATGTGTAAAGGTGATTTATGCCGTACTATTGTCATATTGTTGGTGTGTCAAATATAAGGTTCTGGTAGTGCAGTAGATAAATTAAAGAAGAAGAAGAATGCTTGACATGCATGTCTTCATACATCAACTGAAAACCAGCAATCATTATTGTAAGATAAACGAAAATGACAAGACTGTATGTTTGGAGATGTCTAATTTTTCTTTCTTCTGCTATGGATGGGACTCTTAAAGTAAAAAATTCCTTAGACATGTAACCACATTAACTTTTATTTGTGGATAATTGAATCAAAATTATCAGAAATTCTAGGAGACTTTAAACCAATTCTATTAAGCAATGGAAGCTTGTCGCTGTTGAAAATAAATTGTGAAAGCCCCACATAGGCACTCTTGCCTACAACAGAAAATAAATGGGGAAACAATTGGATGTAAAGAAACCTCTGACTTTCTTATTTTATTGCTGCATCCGTTGGTTAAAATTATCTGAAAGGCATTGAAAGAATCTCAGGATTCCCAATCCCAGTAACATTCCATGCTTGATAAAATCATGAATTAGATTGCACATTCCACTAGTTGCTCTGACTTGTTAGTCACAAAATGGTGCTTTAGACTGAATGGGTATCCATATCAATATGAAAATATGGATTACATTTTTGCTCACTCTGCAGGTGTGACTGGTTTGTAGACTAGAAAATTTCTTCTGCCTAGGCTAAAATGTAAATGCCTACCTTGGATTTTAGTGAGTGGATGTGGAGACCCCAATTTGGAGTTTGTACCCTTGTTCTTTCCTCAGTTCTTTCATTACAAGTTTATTGACTTTGTTCATTTTGTGCATGTTTTGTGGTCTTAATAATCTTCCTACTTTGAATCCAGACTTAAGCATGATCCTTGTTCCATTTCTTTGCGTTTTAGGAGCATGAAGGCCAAAATTTTGGATATGTACCCAGATGCATTTCCAGATGAATCCATGCAGGAAGTACTTGACAGAAGACCTGACCTTGAAATGCCACAGTAGCATTTAGTATTTCACATACGTTCATAAAACCCTTAGTAACCGAAAATTTCATAACACGCTAGAGCAAAATTCAGGAGTTATATTTTTTGGTGGTGTGATATTGGGGGTTGTGATGAGTGGGAATGTAGGTGATTGATCATAGGGAACTTAAAATGGCTCAGAGATAGTTTCATCGATTAAGGAACTTGTGGAAGATGAGAAAAGGGAAGAGA
>CATIWF010095323.1:0-48610 GCA_949630135.1 Balakata baccata
TAATGCTTCTCTTAATATTTTTTAAATTAGTCTAACTTATTTTTTGTTAATTATTTTTTCCTAGAAAAATAAAGACAAATAAGAGGCTTTTTATAATATAGTTAAGAATTATTATATAAAATTCATATGCTTAAATCACTACAATATAAATCTAATTGTTAATAACTGGTTAATTAATAAATAAAATTTAAAAATTTAATTAAAATTTTGAGATAATTAATAAAAATATTAATGAACACACATATATATATAATTTATATATTTTTTTATATAACAATCGCTAATAAATATTTAATAAAATATATTACAAATAGTTTTTTATTTAGTGATTAAATAAATAAAATGTGTTGGAAATAAACATAAAATATTTGATCATTGCTACATAAATATTTTTATTAATATTTTCACTGCAAAAATTAATGTACCTAATAAAATTTATCTACTAATAAATTTAATTTTACATAAGTATTCTTTTCGATTTAGTACTAAACTACATTTCTATAAAATAAAATAAAAAGTACTAAACTACATAAAAATTTATTTTTCAACATTTATTTACCTAAAAGTTTTATTTTTCAAAGTTATTCTACCAATTAATTTTAAAATTTTTTTTTTTTGCAAATTTATGTACACAAAAAAAAAATGTAACTACTAATACTACCTCATTTCAATATTAATTTTACATCATTATTTTTCAAAAATAATTTTAAAATATTAAGAAATACTAACTTTTAGTGATCCTCTCTATTTGAATATATAGATAGGTACTGTGGTTGTTGAACTAAGAATGAAAGGAAAGAAAAAGCGAGAAAGAAATGAAAATGAGAAATAAATATGCAATAGTTTTGAGAAATGTGTTTATATTTGGGGAAAAAAAAACCAAAAGGTGGTGCGGCTGGCAACTCATTACACCAATTGGACTAACACACGTCTTTTTATCTCCCACTTTAACTCGAAAACTACCTAAATATAGAATTTATTCAAAAACAATCCTAAACACAGAAATAGTTTTTTCAACTACCATAATCTAAGAAATATCCCGGCTAATTACTTCAAACATAAATTGGTTGAAGGCATGCTAAGAGTAACGAACTCTCCCAACTACATTCTTCAAGTAGTTCAGCCATTGCTGAGCCTCTGCTATCTAATCAATTCAACCATAAAATGTTCCTGCATTCCTAGGAAATTTGCGCGGCCATAGGAAAACATTTTGTAATCCAACACTAAATTGATTCCCTTGGAATCTGAATATATTCTAACCACGCAAAAGCACCAAAGCTCTAGTTTGGTTCTCCCTAGGCCAGGCAAAGCATAAAGTGCAATGCACTGGATCTGGTGGCCTCGGAGAAAATGGCCGGATTTTACCACATTCAGAAAAAAAGCACACAACTGAGGCCACCATCTTCCACCGGAAATACGACACGAGCTGTGGGTGAAAGAAAAAGGAAAATGCAGCCCACATTATTTCGAAAATGGTGTGAATTGGCAATCAGTTCTCATTTCCATGCACAAGATGCCACCAAATCTCTGTTCATCCATCCAAGATACAGAGCCCCATCCCTCTCTTCAAGCATGTATTTTTCACAATAATTCTCCAACAGACTCTTGATAGTGGCATTTACTAAGGAGCTTAAAGGGTACGGAATAAACCCTGCCATTCTGAACCTTGACCTCCACTTTCCGAGAAGCTCATGTCGTTCTACCCTCTCAGTTCCCTCGCATGCTATTATGTTCACAACATCCCTTGCTAGGCAGTGCTGCTCGACATTGATGCGCTCCTTATGCTCTCTTGGGAGAGTTACATCAATCGATTCAAACATTGCTGTATAATAGTTTAGTGTCTCAAGGAACCGAGGGAAGAATGCAGCAGTATTTGTATTAGATTCCTGTTCAACAAGGGTCACAACCTTTGGAGACATGCTCTTAACCAGCCTCAGCAGCTGGTCTCGATGATTCTGTGTGCTGACACTTTCATCTGGCAAGTGATGAAGCATAAATGCAAAATTCACAGCCAGAGCCTCCCCAGGCCGAACACCAAGGTTTTTTATCTTTACCTCGTAGTCTGGGATGGCCGCAGCATGAAACTCAAATGGCACTTTAACTGACTCAGCCAGCTTAGATAACCTCTTTCCCACAATATTCAGTCCTCCTCCACGGGCATAAGCAGATTGTGAATCATCAATACCTGTAATGCGTATGTGGGGTGGCCCACTAGGTCTAGCAGCAAAGGCCTGGATTAAAGTAACCCATTGACTCCCCTGACCAATTTGGAAATCAATGATGTGAACCTTGTTCTCATCCTTCATGGCTTCTGCAATGGCACCGTTTGCTGACATGTATCCAAACTTAAAATAGGGGCACACCTCATAAAGGATGTGCATGTAAGAGAGCAGCTCAGCACTGGCTGGTTCTTTGCATCTCAAAGCTTTGTAAATGGAACTCCCTGAGGAGGCAAGTCGCGCAACAAGCCCTTCCAACATGTACGCACCCAATCTTTGAATTGGTTCACCAGAAACTGACACCATTTGTCGCAATTCATCCATCAACCATTGTGCCATTAACAGCTCATTATCTGACACTGCTTTTGCACAGGCAATGAGAACATTTTTAAGGTCCTTTCTAGAAATTGCCTCCATAACTTGTCTCCAGGTATCCATCTCTGGTGACTCGATGCTTGTCCCATTCTGAAAGGTGCTTTCAATGCTGTCAATAATTCCAGAATCAGGACCCAATAAATCAGTTTCTAATTCTCTCAACTTATTTCTAAAGTCATTGACATCATCTGTTATGCAGGAACTGCTTATTGGAGAGCCATAGTTATTGTCAGGAGAATGGTGTGGATCAGATGGATAAGAGTGAGACTCTTGCTGTGACATAGGGCTTCCATTGGGAGAGAACGAAACAGTTGATGGGCAGTTGTAAACAACATAAATGCCATTTGCTGAAGATGACTCCAGTGTGCAATATTGTTCACCGGAATTCAGATTGGATAAATGGGTTCCTTGGCTGCTGCCATTGTAGCACAGCTGGTGGTCTAAAGTTTGGAACTGAGGCATGCTGTAGGACTCAATATCCTGCATTGGCTGTTGGAACAATCTGCCAGACATGCCTCTACTTCTGAGTTGTTGTGACACTTGCATTGAACTTTAATCAGTTTATCAGGTGTGGTTTTAGCAACAGGGACAACCCTGGTAATCTTTTTAGCAACCTGGAACTTAACTGATAATCCAACAACAAAAGCATAGCATGTAATCAGCACGCTTTGGTTTCCATGGCAGGAACTTCTGGATCTTCTCTGCAAAATTGAAATCAACTGAATGATCCTCACAACAAAGAAAGTTGATTGATAGCACCAAGATCACTTATTTAAATCTCCTTATCAGATCCATGCTACCGCAAGCTATGAACCAACATAATCTGATATAAGGACAGCAGAGTCAGTTCAAAATACAGAGGGATTAAAAAGGGGAAAAAAAATACTCAAGCAATACATTAACTGCATTTCACCATATTCATATAATTGAAAATGAAATTCCTCACTCAACCTAGAATTTTCTATTACTTAAAAACAATAATCACATATTAAACTAATAGCTCAGATTATCAAACTACTTTACAGCAGATGGCAACCTTGGCATATAGAAGAATGTAGATAATCTTCTACCCTAGGGATAAGATCACTAATGTCCCCATAAAAGCACCTCATAATAGCTAAACTATAGAAGGAATTAAACAATGCAAGGAAACATATATTCATATCAAGAAAATCAAGAACTTCCCATTTTTTCTCAAGCAAGGATAATGAATAGATAAAATTTTCAAGGCTCAACCATATGCTGAACATTGTTCCTTAGCTACTTCCTACTCCCTCCACCTACTCATTGCGCTACTACTGTATTTGGCAGAAAAATATTATGCTCAATTGAATTAAGCACACAACAGTTCATTAACAAATAAATAACAATAAAATAAAGACTTTTTTTTTCGAACTGGATGGTTCAACAACTCAGGGAGACTTGCAATAAACTAAAAAATATAAAAATTGAATCTTCTTTTGCCCGGTAGTTAACTTCATTGCATCATGCAACTTCAATTTATTGACCGTAGGAGTTGTTAACTCTATTCACATCATTTTTCATGTTCTTTTCAATTCCACCAGGGAAAAAAATTGTCATGCCAAACAAGGCAGAAAACTCGTTGTTGAAAGCAGCTACGAAACTAAAACTCCAATTTCAGCAGCAAAATTAATTCTAAATAACATAAACGAAGATCATAGAAGGGCTTGAATTAAACAGCAAAGAATAAATAGAATTGAAGAAAAAAATAACAAGACAATCACAAACAAACACAATAGACCTTGCCAATTCCAAAATGAGGGCTTATTTTTTAGTGAAAAATGAAAAAGACGTCGAAATCGATTCATAAACAGGAATTATTAGGGACAGAGACAATTAAGAACAAAAAGCAACCCACTTAAATTATCCCCAAAAAAATGAAAAACTTTGAAACATATGATAAAAACCCCACTATTAATAGATCCAACGCCAACCCTTTTTTTGGCATCGGTGTACCATGCATAGAATTCTATTTTCTCACTCAATGATTCCCAGAAAAATAACAATCCAACAAACTTGAGAGCTTAATGATTTCATCAAAAGAGAGAACATCAAGGCCAAAAATAAAAGAGCTGAATTTTCAATCTATATAGAATAATTTCACTTCTAATATGTTTGAACACCTGCCTTGCTTAGAGGAATCCTCTTGTTTTCAGGAATTGAGATAGAGAGAGAGAGAGAGAGTGAGCAGAGTCCATTAAGCAGTAACAGAGGTGTAAGTAAACAGAGCAGGGGATTAGTATTATTTTAGAACTAAAAACAATAATTAATGTAGAAATAGTCCTTTTATGGTAAAACTACATTTCCACGACTTACAATGGAATATTGTGCTTGTTCAATTGACACAATTGCCCTTCGTTGTCGTTGGCAGGAATCATCAGATTTTGATTCTTTTCTTTTCTCTACCAAATCCTAGATCAATGGCTATCCGAAGTCCATAATCCACCGCCACAGCTTCGCACGTATACACATCCCAACATCCTTGGACTGCTTTTGAAGCACACAACCGATACTGCTCTATTATCAATAGATTTATTCCTAAACTATATTCTTACAACGAGTTACACTCTAAACTATTTAAAGTTTAACATATATTTATAATATAATAGCTTATTTTTTGGAGGCTTATTTGCAGCACACTTTTACTTTGGAACTTATTTGTATTATTTTTTTTTTAATTTTATGAGTTTATTTATATTGAATTATAGTTTGGAGTATGACTTATTTTAGAAAGTATAGTTTATAGGTAAATTTACCCTTTAGGCCGCTTCATTGTTATTAGAGTGAATTACACCGACGATATTCCAATTATCTAGTTCGTAATAATTTAGTACCTAAAGTATTATTAGTAATAAAAAAAATTATTAAATTTTAATTTTATAATATAAAAATAATTGTAATCAAAATTTATTAAATCATTTAACGGAATGATGACATAAATTTTCTATAACAACAAAAAAGTTCGACGTGTAAAAATTACATGTACAAAATGAGTCATACAAAAAAATTTTATTTTTCTCGTCACTTTTCTATATTTTTTCTTACTTTTTCTCATCAAATATTCAGTTAAATTGTAAATATTTTTTGTAAAATATATTTTGTAGATGATATGAATTTTCATATTATAAAATTAAAGTTTAAGAGCGCGCTAATACCAACTAGGTACCGTAGGCCAGACTATTCGAACAAGATTAGTAATTAGTTTGAGCACACCCATGGAAGACGTGAACCATTTCGGTTAATACCTTATTAGAGTTAATTTTACCAAATACACACTCCTTTAATGTATGAGGAGACAATGTGCACAAGAGACCATCCGAACTGACAACACATGCAGCATTATTCATATTCATAGAAGAAGAAAGTAGCTACTTGAGATGAGTGAATGCTTTTACTTCGGTGCATGGGACTATATGCTATAAGCAGGAATGCACAATTCATTGCCAACCCAAGAGACTCGAAACTCCATCCCTTCAAATTTATTTTGCCAGTGGGATTTTTATTGAACCACTAAGCAAATTTTGAATTTTGAATTCCATATAATTTTTTTTATTATGTATATGTATATATTAAAATTTTATAAATAACTTAATAAATTCAAATAATTAATAGAATTAAATGTGAATTTTCTTATCTATTGAAAATGGAAGATCACCTATGATGAGACCTTTTTTTTTTTAAAAAAAAAAAACTATCGAAATAAAAATTTCTTAAAAATCAAAATTAAGAAAAATTGCTTAAGCCCCATTGCAGACGTCCGCATCGCAATTGACGTCAGCCGTGTGGTAATGAAGGGTAGTGGTGTAATTTCAGTTTAACTTGTAGAAAGAATAATAAAATAAAAATAAGAGGGACCCATGAAGCAGATAGAGAGAGATTAGGACCTTACTTCAAAGGGAAATGAATGACGTGGGAAGTAGTGCCTTCCACTTCATTCAGATTCAGCCAACTCCACTCCAAAATTTCTTTCCGCACCGTTTAGATTCTATTGATTATTTCTAGAATTTTAGTAATTTTATCGTCTGTTTTAATTATTAAATTTATAAATTGATAATATAATTTTTTTTATATTTATATTTAGTTTAATGATTATAATTTATAGATTTAATCAATTAATTTTTAATTTCATCTTTTATTAAATATTAATAATCTATTACTAATTAAGTATATAAAATTAATTTCATTATATACTTAAAAATTTTAAAAATAAAATTGGTTATTTTAAGAGTTTAAAAATAAAAAAATTATTATATGTTATAATTATTTAATTACATTGTTAAAAAATATATTATATTATGTATAATAATAAAATAATTAATTGAAATTAAAAAATTTATTTTTATTTTTTTTATGATCAATGATAGTTTTGTAATATTATTCATTTATCACGAACAATTTTGGAATAAAAAAATTTAGCAACAATCTCTCATAGATCAAAATTTATAAATTTTGAATTTTCTCATCTAGAATGTGAGAATTAAATTCTTTAAAAATAAAAAATTTTAGTGAATGAATAATTTTCCAAACTCCATAAAATTTTGATATTTTTTAAATAGTCAAATTATAAATTTGATATAAATCTACTTAAATCCTTCTGTATAAATATAGCATTCCTTTTTTCTATTTTGAGCCTAGAGTAATGCTAATAACATTCTATATATTTTTTAATAATAGTGAACATTAACATCTTAATTAATTAGTGAAAAATAGAAAAAAATATAAAATCTATTTTTTTCTCAATAGCCATCAAAATGTGGATATTGAAAAATATTAAAAAATAAAAATATATTTATCATTTTCCTTCTTTTTTTTTTTCCTGAACATTGCTTTCTTTTTATTTTATTTTTGGTAGATTGAACATTGCTTTCTTTTGTTTTGTAGTTTCGTACCATTTTCAGAGACAAATTATTAAAATAATACAAAAATGAAGAAAGTAAGGATCTAATTGTTTGATTTTCTGAGATTAGGAATTAACAATAATAATAAAGAATTGTGTGTTGCTTGCTTGTCCTCCAAAGTTAGTGTAACTTATGGCCCACTAACTCTTATCTAGATAATCTTGGTTCCCTTCTTTCTCTCTTGATTCCCTTTATGTAATTTTCATTTATGACCTAATTTAAGAGAGATGGAAAATTATAATAATAATAAATTCTTTTATAAAAGAATTTCTTCTTTGTTTTTGGATATAAAATAAAAGAATTTGAATGGATTCTCAGTATTTTCTTCTTTTTTTTTTTCCTCATAGAACAATTTCAATCAGATTTAATATTTCAATAAACTAAAGTGGATATGGCTTATTAAAAAATTATACTCTTAATATAGATGGATTTTTATAAACAAAAAAGTTCCTTGTCAAAAAAAATAAAGATTCAGTAGTATTACGGATTTTGTAATCATTAATGGGTAATTAAGATTGGATTTACTATTAATTAATTCAATAGTTAAAAAGAAAAAAAAGTAATAGCTTCACCATAAAAGAAAGGCCATCAAACAACCCAAAAAGGACAAGCCCCAGGTGCCACCCAATTTCAAAACCCAAAAAACCAACTCGTCAAATATTGTTCAAGAAAGAAAAAAAATTTTGTGCGCATGGCACAGACAGACAGGAACAGCAGTTCCCAAACAACATAATAATTTTATACAACATCAACTTACTAATTAATTATAAGAAGAAACATAATTAAATGGACTATGACTTTGGGAGTGTTTGATATTGTTAGTGAGGGTTTTAAAAGCAGATTTTGAATTTTTTTATTTAATTGATTGATTTTTTAAAAATTTTTATAAACTACTTTTATCAAACAAAATTTTAGAAAAAATATCTATTTATTTGATTTTATTTTTTTTTCTGAAAAATATTTTTTCCAAATATAGTGTCAGAGCCTTTAGCATGCAAAAAATGGAAAACCTCTCTGTCGTTTGCTGACTAAAAGTTCATTTGGGATTGTCTTTCGAAAAAGAATTTTTCGAATAAATTTTATATTTTTCATCTTTTTTATTTTAAATACTGCTTTTGAAAAAGAAAATTAAAATATGTTTTTAGAATACTTAATAACAATTTCAAATATCTCTTAAATATATTAAGTTCATGACAGATTTTTATATAAATTCAGTATATTATGTCGTCTATATATAAATTAATCTAATCATAAAATGATAAGTACGTTAATCTAATCATAAAATGATAAGTATATATATTGTATTCACATCAATAAATAAGAATAAAACAATTAAATTTATATCACTATATAATTAAATTAACATATAAACTGAATTTACAAAACAAATTTTCCTTTTTAAGTCGATTTGATTTTTTTACTTTGATTTTCTACGTTTTTGAGTTGCCATGTTTCTACATTCTATGGTTGTAAAAAGGAGAAAGTTCTTATAGTTGGGTTTTGTGGGGTCTCATGTGGGTCCAATTTGACACTTGTTGGTCACACTTTGGACCTCATTTTTGGGGTAGTTCCTTCAGCGGTTGGGTCCTAAGATTTGTTATAAGCTAGTGTGGTGTTGTTTTTCCTAGTGTTCATTATCATTTGTTTGGTAACGTTTGAATAGACAAAATGACATGGACATGCTCTCTCATCTTGTTCTAAAACTATCATCCATTTTCTTTTAATTTTTATAAGCCATAATTGAAATTCTTTTACTTATTATAATTCATTCTTAGTGCTTCATTTCACCAATATATATGAACTCTATTTTTCACATCTTTAATGTAAAATCTTATGGTTATATATATAGAATTAACATTATTTCACTTATCGGAATTTTTTTAAAATATTAATAAAAAAATAATGTTTAATTAAATTAATCGATTAAAGAATGGCTTAATTGGCATTCCAATATATAAAAATTGAAGAGCTCTCAAATTAGAGTTTCATCGCTAACATCTACTAAATGGTAATTTATTACTTTTATGGTAAGTATAAGATAATATTGTCTGTTGTAATACTTAATCTCCTAATTAACTAAAAAATTGATATTTAATTAAATCAAATGTATTGAAATTAAATATATTAATTCAAATTTTAGTTTCAATTCTATTTTAAACTCTTACTTGCAACGGATTTAATAAAGATAGAGGAGGTTATTCTTTAAATTTTTCACCACATATAACACTTGAGGATGATGAGATAGTATACATAACAAATAGTGCTACTAACACTTTTTAATACAATTTCCATTATATATTTCCAAATTCATGTATAAAATGTCAATATTTTTATAATAAAAATTAATTTTTTAATAAAAATAAATAAATCCATATCATTTTTACATTGTATTATAATAGTAAAAATCGTATAAAAAGGTATTATCAGCGCTACCAAACTTGAAAGAGACAACATAATGGCCAACTTTTTATATCTTTCAATCATATCCCGTCAACACTTCCTCTCCTTCATTAATATCTCTTTCATAAATAACTGGACCATTACCATAAACAGTTGTCACTCTCACTCATCAACATCTCAATCTTCATTACAGATGCTTCAAACTTAATCCAGACATCTGTCATAATACGAAGCCAAGTCTTGATTATTCATTTTATATGAGATTTATAACAATATAAAAATATTAAAGAGTACAATAAGATAGAAAAGATCTCTCTTCTCTTCTCCTTTAATTAAAGATTTCGAACTCGGTCTCTAAATATGCATATTATCATAAAATTAATTAGTAAATTACTTAACTTTGATATTTATTTTCTATAAATTTAACACATAATGATATATACCCAGTAATATTGATAATTAATTAATGCAAGTTGGATAAAGAATTCAATCAAGTCAATTATATGTCTATCTTATGCCTGGTATGGAATTCATCTCTTTCTGTTTATGGTTTTTTTGATGTCGAAATAATTACATTTCCAATTAAGTCAAATTCTATTTCTATTTTTCCTTGACTAGAATATCAGTTCCTTGTTCCCTTGAAATTCATCCCAAGAATGTTCATTTCGTGGGATGCCAGACTTCAAATTCCACCATGCATCGTGCGATCAATCAATCAGTCAATGAAACCATGGATTATGGGAAAAGAATAAGTATAAAATGCTACATACACCTAATCAAATGAAAATAAATTCTTCAAGAAATGGACATCTCATTTTCGATAGGTATATATCATTTTCTTGAGCTTCTCTCTCTAATTCTTTAATTGGCAATTCTTTATCCTAAATTGGTAATTGGACAATGTATAGAATTGAATTTGTAGGTTCAAACCAGTCCAAATACAATAGAAGCCCAATCCGAAGCCCATACAAATTGAGCCCAGCCCAAATCTGTCAACACTCAACAGCCCACAATTGCAATCAATTAGAAGAAATTTCACCAGCCGCTTACTTTTAAATTTTATTTGCAAAATTATTATGATTATTTTGCTCTTTTCATTTTCACCAAAATAATTTTTATTTGTACTGAATTTTTCCTCCTTTTCGTTTCAATGATAGCCACCATCGCAAATCTTTATTTTCTCCAACAGCCATAATTGTGGATTTTTATTTTTTCCGATAACTACCATCGCATATCTTCATCTTCTCCAATCATTATAGATCTTCGCCTTCTCCGAGACTCACCATTGTAGATCTTCATCTTATTCAAAAGCCACTATCGCAGATCTTTGTCTTTTTCAAGAGCCACCATTGCAGATCTTTGTCTTCTCCAAGAGTCATCATCTTCTTTATTTTCTCTGAAATCGAATCTAATTTTTCTGCTAAGAAATAAGTTTCTCCGCCAACAACCACTTTTTCTTCATTGATAATAGGTAGTGACTTAGAGATTTTCGCGGGAGATTTTGGCTTTTGATTTTATTTCTTGCATTGAAGTTTTTGATGATAGCTAATGGATTGGCTTTTAATTTTATTTCATGTATTGAATTTTGTAATTTTATATACGATTGAATCAAGATATACCGGAGGTATTCCTATAGAATTTCCAAAGGTATCTTCAAGGTATCCTTAAGGTATACTCAAGAAATTTCTCCTAGGGAATTCCTTGAGAATCCTCAAGGTACTTCCAAGGTATTCTAAGGTATTCCCATAGAATTTTCAAAAATATCTCCAAGGTATTCCAAAAGGTATATCAAACTATTTATTTGAAAATTTGTGATGTTTTAAATCATTTTTTGTTGGATTTTATGTGTGATTGAATTAAGGTATCTTCAATGTATACCCAAGGTATTCCCTTGGAAATTTCTAGAGGTATACTCAAGATATCACTAAGGTATCCCCAAGATACATCTAAGGTATTCCCATAGAATTTTCAAAGGTATATCCAAAGTATTTCTAATGTATACCGAAATGTATATCAAACTATTTGTTTGAAAAATTGTAATATTTTGAATTTTGATTGAATTATATTATTTAATAATCAATTCTTCTTGTTCTAGTTTTTTTTATTCTTTTTTGATAAAAATTGAACTAAAATATGCCCAAATATATACTATTTGGACATATTTTTATATGATTTTGAGATTTAGGTTCTGTTGTAAATTTAGAAAGTTGTTTTTTATAAAATTAAAAAAACTTTGAACACAAATATAAATGTAAATCGGTATCCAATTTTCTGCATTTCCATAAAATTTCCATCAATTAGAAGTGGCAAAAATAATGCATAGCCATCAACCCACCCATATCCATCTATTTAAATTAGGGTATGAGTCATAAATAGATAGTTCAAATATAAATGAGTCATAAATGGGTTCAATCCATTTTGACTATTAGTTGAATTAGAGTTGGGTATGAATACCTATTTAAACTCATATATAAATTTAAAAAAGAACTTAATTTTGTTTATCCAAATTTTTACTAAATTTCTTATAAATATATTAATCATTTTTAGCATTTTTGATATGTTTACATAAAAATTTTCAATGTTATAAATTCTTCCATCTTATGATAATTTTCAAGAAACGGACATCTCATTTTCAATAGGTATATATCATTTTCTTGAGTTTCTCTCTCTAATTCTTAAATTGGCAATTCTGATGCCAAAATAGTGATTGGAGAATGTATGGAATTGAATTTGTAGGTTCAAACCAGTCCAAATACAATAGAAGCCCAAGCCGAAGCCCATACAAATTGAGCCCAGCCCAAATGTGTCAACACTTAACAGCCCACAATTGCAATCAATTAGAAGGAAATTTCACCGGCTTTTAAATTTTATTTGCAAAATTATTTTTCTTTTTTGCTCTTTTAGCGAATTTTTCATCATTTTTGTTTTCAATGAGAGCCACCACAGATATTTGTTTTCTCCATCATTGTAGATCTTTGCATTCTTCGAGAGTTACCAATGTAGATCTTCATCTTAATTGAGAGCCACCATTACAAATTTTTGTCTTTTTCGAGATTTTCATCTTTTCTAAGAGTCATCATCTTCTTTGTCTTTTCAGAAATTGGATCTAATTTTTCTACCAAGAAATAAGCTTCTCCACCGGCAACTATTTTCTCTTTATTGATAATAGGTAGCAACTTAGAGATTTTTGCAGGAGATTTTGATTTTTGATTTTATTCTATGCATTGAATTTTTTGACGATTACTGATGGATTGACTTTTGATTTTATTTCATGTATTGAATTTTGTAATTTTATATGTGATTGAATCAAGGTATATTTGAGGTATTCTCATGGAATTCCCAAAGGTATTTTCAAGGTATCCATAAAGCATACCCAATAAATTCTCCATAGAGAATTCCTAAGGTATACTCAAGGTACTTTTAAGATATTTCAAGATATTCCCATGGAATTTCAAAAAATATCTTTAATGTATTCTGAAAAATATATCAAACTATTTGTTTGAGAATTTGTGATGTATTGAATCATTTTTTGTTGGATTTTATGTGTTATTGAATTAAGGTATCGACAAAGTATCCCCAAGGTATACCAAAAGTATTCCCTTAAAAATTTCCAGAAGTATATCCAAAGTATCATTAAGGTACCTCCAATGTACACCCAAAGTATTCCCATAGAATTCCCAAAGATATTCTCAATGTATGCCGAAATGTATACCAAAATGTTTGTTTGAAAAATTGTGATGTTTTGAATTTTTATTGAATAATTTTTATTATTATTATTATTAATAATCAATTCTTCTTGTTCTAGTTTTTTTTGTTCTCTATTAGTAAAAATTGAACCAAAATATGCTCAAAATATATTGAAAGTATATCGAATATATATCATTTGAGTATATTTTTGATTTAGGTACTGTTATAAATTTAAAAAAATGGTTTTCGGTAAAATTGAAAAAAACTTTGAACGCAGGTATAAATGTAAATCGATATCCAATTTTCGGTATTTCTGTGAAATTTTCATCAATTAGAGGTGGTAATAATAATCCATAGCCATTTACCCACTCATATTCATCTATTTAAATTAGGATATGAGTCATAAATAGATAGTTCAAATATAAATAAGTTCAATCCATTTTGACCAACTAATATATAAGTGGATTAGGGTTGAGTATGAATACCTATTTAAACCCATATATAAATTTAAAAAAGAACTTAATTTTGTTTATGCAAATTTTTACTAAATTTCGTATAAATATATTAATCATTTTTAGCATTTTTTATATGTTTACATAAAAATTTTCAATGTTATTTTTTTCTGAATCTTGTATTAATAAAAAATAAATTATGTGATTTTGTAGTTAATATATATTTATTACCATTTTTATTGGAAAAATTATTATTTTTACTATTAAAAAATTTAATTTTGAAGTTTTCAGTATAAATTAAAAAAAAAATAATTGCATATTTAAACTGTTATATTCGTTTATTTGGAGCACCGATTGATGCACATGAATATAAATTGAATAAGTTACGATGACTGAAAATTGATCATATTATGCCTAAAACAATACCGATATGATCAGAGTCTAATTACGGACTCAAAGAAAGTGAATAATTAGTATACGGACTTGTGATATTAAGTTATTGAATAAGACTGATAAGAGAAGTAAAATCGTAAATTTACAATTTTTGATCCAACAAACGAGTGGTGCGCCGAGCACACCAAGACATAGGACATATTAAGACAAGTTTATAAGTAAAATTTTATGCAAAAAATCATTCCTTTAGAATCTCAAATTGATAAAATAAAATCCAAATTCAGCTAAGTTTTATGTTTATATATTAAATGAGTAAATGAGTGAATTAGAGTGATTTAGGTATACATACCTATATAATAATTAAATAAATCATAAATGAATTAATAAATAGCAAGCAATCCAATCTATCTAGAACATCTCAAATAGTCTTCTTATTTTTCTTAATACTTAAATTTAGAGAGTTTTATACATTCCAACAAATTTTTTATCATTCTCTTTACGTATATCACACCTTAAAATATACATTTTCTATCCTCAGATTTAAGAGTCACTAGGAAGTCTTAACAATATTTTCAACAATACTTCTTATCTCACTCTCAATTATATTATAAATAAATTATTTCATATTTTAGTTTGTCTTGAAAATTATGTGTATTTCAATAATATTTTTTTTATCTCACTGCTTATTTTAAATTTTTATTAATAAAACTATTTAGAGAAAAATGAAAAGAGAGAATAAGAATCCGTTTGTTTGCGGAAAATAATCTGTTTCCTTGGAAAATATTTTCTTGAAAAATAATTTATTTTATGTTGGTTAGTTATAAACATAAAATTTTAAGGAAATTATTTTTTGGTGTATTTTGAAAAATATTATTTTCTTTTGCATATAAAAAACTATTAAAATATTTAAAACATATCAAAATTTGATATTTTTAATTTATAACTATGTAGAAAAAAAATAATATAAAAAAATAAATTTAAAAAAATTGTTTGGTGACCGGCGCCGGTAATCGGCTATTGGTGGTGGCCGAAAGTTACTGAAAGTAATTTTCAATAGTTAATATATTAATTAGTATATAGTTAGTTTTAGTATAAAAAGTTTTATTTATATAAGTGTGTTAAGATTCAGAAAATAACTTTCTATTTTTGAAATATGACATTATTTTTTTGAAAAAATGATTATTTTTTCTTTGACTAGAAAAATATTTTTTGTTAATTAATTTTTTTAGATGTACCAAACATAAAAAAATAAAGAAAATAATTTTTAAAAAACAAACGAAGCTTAAAAGATTAAAAAAAAGAAAGAATAGAAAGAAAATAATAAAAATAGAAAGAAAATAAAATATTGTTTATAAATTTTTTTGTAGCTATTAAACCTGACGAAAAAATATAAATTTTAAAATATAAAATAGGTATGAAGCCCTAACTAATATTTTATTAATAGAAAGTGAGATATCCCTCTACTCTTTCCATTTGCCTCCGCCGCAATCAATCAAGAATCGGGGTATTAGCTTTTGACTTTTTTCTGGTATTATTCTTTTTCCTGCGAGAGAGAGAGAGAGAGAGAGAGCGGGGGAGAGGGAGAGCTGTGAAGAGCTATGGAGGCTTATACCTGGCACAAAGTAGCTGCTCTATCCGGTGCCATTACTAATATTCCTACTTTCTTCCGTGCTCAATTTCCTTCCTTTGTAGTCTCTGTTTGATTTAACATTTACTTGTGATTGGGTAACAAACAGGGGTGGCAGCTCTTGGGTTGGGCACTTATGGTGCGCATGGCTTCAAGCCCCGGAATCCCGCTTACAAGGAGGTTTCTCCCTTTTCTTTTTCTCCCCTATATCAATTGATAATTTTATGAATTTTCGCTAGAAATTTGTTTGGTTGGCTTCCAAGAAAAAAAAAAAAAGAAAAAGAAAAAATGGATGTTGGATTCCGTTACTATATATTGAAAATGCATTTATATTCTCCAGGTATGGCAAACAGCATCTCTATACCATCTTGTTCACACTGCAGCTCTTCTTGCTGCCCCTATCACAAAACATCCAAACGTTGTAAGTTTTCCATTTTCAATTCCTTTTTATCTCTCTCTCTGGTCTATTAATTTTTCCTTAGAATTCTCAGTTTAGCATCCATTGGTGGTCTAAGTCTTTATGCATTCATATGATGTGACTGTGTAAAAGCATGCTTCTTTCAACTTTGTTCTTTTGTGTTTTGTATCAGTTTGGGGGCCTTTTGACTACTGGGATTCTTGCTTTCTCTGGGACGTAAGTGATCATTCTTCTCCTCTTTTTTGCTTCTTCAGTGGCTTTTATTGCAATTTATTTGTAAATTGAAATCCTCGTGATCATGCGAACTCAATAACAAATTGCGCATTTTGAACTCTAAAGTGCCCTAAAATGGGATTTCTATACTTTTTTATTGGTTAGGCGGTCAATGCAAATGAATTTCACAGAACTTGTAATCCAAAAATGAATATTATGGAATTTCAAATGGATTCAACTATTGTGGAACAGTTTTTTTAAATGCTATGGTAACTTTACACATTCTCAACCTTTTTAATGTCTATTATTATATTCTATGTTTGTTGTGCCTTGACACTTAACAATTTACATAACAATATAGTTTTAGCCCCATGCTGAATGTCCTATGAGAAAAGAACTGCTGAAATCTTTTGTAGATATAATCTTTTAAACTTATCTGCCATTGCAAAGTGACACATTCAAGAATGTGGCAATAATAAAACAGTTTTCTATTAAAATTTTTTAACTTGAGACATTTTTTTCAATTCCTAAATTGACCTCTTGCCAATTATGAGTAAGCCTAGTCGCAAATGTTTGTGAATATTATTATTCTCATTATCAAGCAGAGACTTTCCTAGGGACAATAAGGAATTTTTCTGAAGAGCACGACAGCAGTGATTACAGCATTTTGTATGTTATATACATAATGAGACTGATCAATGAGGATTATATCATGAGATCCCTAAATTGAATTACATAGATTATACCATTGGATCTTAATTGTGGATGTGTTGAAACTTAGATTGTTTTGCACTTCATTGCATCACTGAAATTAATCAGAGGCTTATAAGCACACTCTCACTCTCATTCAAATATATGCATGCCAAACTTGGGTAGTGATAATGCTTCAAGCAAGAGCATTTCAAACCAATGCGAACTATCAATCTGATAGCGTACTGCATACCAACCTAAACCAGTGACATGAAAGCTATACAACTTTCTCTGATCCTATTTTCATGTCCAATCTTACGGTGGAATAATGCTATCTGATGTATTGCGTTGTATTTCTTTGTTTCCTATAACGGAAAGCCATTGGAATTCTATAATTTCCAATTTGTTATATACTGAAACAGTGTTGTACATGATTTATGGAACTACTTTTCTTGCTTTACTTGGACAAGGCTGTGATCAAGCATCTTTTGTTCTTAATTAAATATGGTAGCAACGAATTCAGCTTAATTGTATTACAGCCCAAGTGTAATTGTTATGACCAACCTACAAATGTATTTTTGCTAGCATTAAGCTTTGGATGGACCCCATGTTAGATTCAAATATAAAATTGAATTTTCAGCCACGTGGATTTTCTTTTAGATGCAATTGTGAGAGTGAGGTAAATCGATTGTTCTTGATACAACTATGAGACCTTGATTGGACGAGCTTCACTGTCAACTAAAATTGATTTTTTATTATCTACAGCCTTTTTTTTTTAATTTGCAATTGACGTGATTGAAGATAAAAGAATGATAAAGAGAAAAGTTATGGAATTATGCAGGTGTTATACTGTGGCATTACTTGAGGACAGAAAGTATGCTACCTTGGCTCCATTTGGTGGCTTTGCATTTATTGCTGCTTGGGCAAGCTTGTTTTTCTGAGGATAGGACTTTCTGAGATAGTGTCTTCACACATATACATTACTTGTATCATTCATCAATGTTGTGGGATTTACGATCCACTCACTTTTGTTTATATGGGCACATTGATCTTGGAATTGTATTATTTAATAAGTTAATTAATGTGGTGGATTCACTGAGCTTGAAAGCAAGGAAAAAGCATGTCACCGAGCTTCTATTTTGACGTGTGGAGAGATTATTTTGTTTGGTTTGATTTTCCAGTTTCTTTTTAGCGCAAGGCCTTCATCATGTTGATGTGTGTTTACGTTTTTTGCTGCTATTTTTGCCCTGTGCTTATTATTGTGTAATACACAGCCCATGTTTAGTTCATGGAATAGACAATAAATAGAATAAATATTTCATGCTTTGGTTCAAATTTAATTATAGAAAAATAATTGAGAGTTTCTGTGGTGCATCCGGTATAAATTATACTGGGTGCTTTAGGACCATTAGATCAATTTTTAATCTCAATCATTCATTATTAACGGATGAGATTAAAAATTTATAATTCAATGGTTTTAAGGCACTCACTGTAAATTACACCGGGTGCACCATAAAATTTCTCATAGCTATTTTATAAAGTTGCTATTCTTCAATTTTATGGAATATACATTCTATAATAAAGTAAAAAATGATTATTTCACAATTTAAAAGAATATCACCTTCTATTATCATTCGTCTATTACAGCCATCGTTTATCCACCACTACTACCACCAATATTTATTAATATATACCATATTAAATTATAATTTTTTTAAAAAAATAATTAATCTAAATTTATGAATTTAAGCATAATTATTTAGAAATAGAAGTATCTACTATATTTCTTAAGAATTACAATTCTATTTCAACCTCAAGAATGGTTTTCGCAACTTCAATAACTTAATCTTTTCCTTTTTAAAAAAAATTAAAATTAAAAGAAAAAAACATAGAATTTGAGTAATGAAAGGTTGCAGAATCGATTGCTAAGTGATGGCTTACGAATTCTTTCGATGAAAAAGAATTACAGGGTGTATTTAATTAGAATTTTAAAAGATATTTATAAATTTTTTTTTTAAGTCAATGATTTTTACAGAGTTTTCAAATTTTTAATAAGTTTTATTGAGTTTTTAAATTTGTCAATAATTTTTATAAATTTTATAAAAAAAATCTATTGAAATCTTATAAAAAAGTGAAAAATTGTATATGTAGAATTATATAAAAAGTTTTGAAAAATTTTTAAAAATATAATATTGATAAAACTCAGAGACTTTTTTAATACCATTTTACTTTTATAAAATTTTTATATATCATATATCACCTTCTTTTTAAATTATTTAAAAATTTTAATTAAATATCAATTACTTTAATAAGCTTTTTTACAATTTTTAAAAATTCTAATACAATACCTAAAATTTTTATAAATTCTAATTAAATATAAGTTGAATTCTTAAATCTATTAAAATCTTTTAAAATCATTGAATACACCCGCCACGACTCATGTTACATATCAACGGGATTTTTGTAATTTAACACCAAAAAGCTCAAAGCCGCCTTGCGAAAGACGTCATCTTTGATTAAAAAAAAAAGGTTTTAAGCCTTTTGACTTCGGATTTATTTCCATGCAACTGATTGAGGGAGTGAAAGCTGCGAACAAGAAAAATGGATGCTTATACCTGGCACAAAGTAGCTGCTCTTTCCGGTATTCATACTAATACTCCTCAATTTTGCTGTCTAAATTCTCCATTCGATTTAACATATATTTTGGATAATCACGAAAAAGCAGGAATTGCAGCAGTCGGGTTGGGGGCATACGGTGCCCATGTCTTCAAACCCCAGAATCCCGCTTACAAGGAGGTCTGTTTTCTTTTCTCATGTAAACAAAATTGATAATTTTATCTCCTGAAAAATGGGTTCTGTTTGATATTGTCAGACCTCTAATATTGTGCAGGTATGGCAAACAGCATCTTTATACCATCTTGTTCACACTGCCGCTCTCCTAGCTGCTCCTCTCATCAAACGTCCCCACATTGCAAGTTTCCCATTTCCAAATTTCTATCCTTTTATTTTTAATTGGTCAATTAATTTTCTCCCTCCCTAAGATTGTTATTTAGAATTCTGTGTATCATCCTCTAGTAGCCTTTATTCCTTTATACAATTGGTCTCTATGTCTTTGAACTTTTTTCTGTCTCAGTTTGGGGGCCTTTTAACAGCTGGGATTCTTGCTTTCTCTGGGACGTGAGTAATCATCTGCTGCTCTTGAATGCTTTATTGATGTATTATTATTGCAATATATGTGAAAATAAAAATTTATATTCCTGTACTCTTTGAGCACAACAAACCCATATCAAGTGAAGTACTTTTATTTTCAAAAAAAGGAAAATTTGAAGTACTTTTGGGTGATTTTAAATTAGGATTTTAAAATAATTTCTATGCTCTTTATATTTTAGGTAATGAACTACAAATGTATTTCATAAAGTTTTCATTCGATGCATACAAAGCCTCAAATTGCAAATGATTTTCAGAAATTTTTTTGGAAGTTTATTGTTTTGAATTTGTATTTTTATCTTTTCAATTTCCTTGCTGTTTCTGTGTTTACTGCACCTTAACACTAAGCGATTTGGGACATGTTGCCACGTGCTAAGGATTGATGTGCTTTCCCTACTATTCTCATGTGAGCTTGGGAGGGAAGTATATAGTTTAGGGCCATGCTAGATGTCCCATGGATCTTGTGTTGCATATATATATATATAATCTTTTCAACATCTCTGTTCTTGTGAAAGTGTTATTCAAGAATGCAACGGGAAATGATACTATTTGTTCTAAAAAACTTTTGAACGCATCTCTTGAATTATAATTAGTCTTTTATTTTTGCTAAATTACAAAAAAAAGTCCTGCACTTTATTACAATTATATTTAATTCTTTAAAAATTTGAGTTTAATTATATATACTTTAGGTTTTCTAACAAATCTTACCTCAGGCGGACTAGACTCCACTCTGAACTTACGTAGCGATGACTTGGAAAAATATAAAAATATTAAAAAAATGATGTGATATACATAGTGGATCTGAGGTTGAAAAAAATTGCCATGTGGCCACCTGCACAAAAACGACGTCATTTTATACAGTCTAAAATCCAATTTGAAATTCTTTATTTGAAGATTTTACAAACTCATTCTCAATATTAAATAGCTGCAATTTAAGATTGCTACACAAGTGTACCCAAAATTGATTGTTTCAAGCATAAAAAATTTCAAATTAGATTTGGGACTGTGCAAAACGACGCCGTTTATTTCAAATTAGATTTGGGACTGTGCAAAACGACGCCGTTTTTGTGCATGTGGCAATTTTTTTCCATATTAGATCTACCGTGTATACCATTTCATTTTTTAATATTTTTTATGTTTTTCCAAGTTATCACCAAATAGATTTGGAGTGGGGTTCAGTCCACGGAGACAATATTTATTACAGAACTTAAAGGATATATAATTAAACTCAAATTTTTAAAAAATTGGATATAATTATGATAAAGTGCAAACTTCAAGATTTTTTTTTGTAATTTAGCCTTTTATTTTTTACTGTAAACTAATAATAGTTTTATTTGTCCTGAGTGAAGATGTTTAGATGAGGGAACTGAAACTTGAACCCTAGAAGTGGAAGGATAGTTTTCAATTGGTTAACCACACATGCTGTTAGTCTTGATCTTCTTTAGCCCAATTGTGCCAAAGGATAGATCGGCCTGGTTACAAATTTTTGTACATTGATGATGTTTTTCAAGTCAGCATCACTTGTCAAACAACAGACTGCCTTGACACAGTGGGAAATATCTACGAAGATGAAAGCAGTTGTGATTACAGAATTCCTCATGTTTGATAAGTAGTGAGATATTAACAACTGATATAGGTATTCAATTGGGAAAATGATATTCCAGAATTGAATAAAATGCATAATATCATAGGGTCTTAAAATATTGGTCCTGAATATTATAAATGACTACCCAATTCTGTTATTATTATACTTGATTGGCTATTATAAAGCTTGAAGTATGTTTATGTCAAACTGATGAAACTATCAGTCTAATATTATACTGGGCCTTGACCAGTGAGGTGAAAAATTCTGGAATTGTGTAGGTGTTACGCTGTAGCATTACTTGAGGACAGAAAGTATGCTACTATGGCTCCATTTGGTGGTTTTGCATTTGTTGCTGCTTGGTCTAGCTTGCTTTACTGGGGATAGGACTTTCTGAGAAGGTGACATATCTCACTTTTCCATTGCTTGTATCATTCATCTATGTTGTGCAATTTATGATTCACTCACTGTACTAACTATATAAATGCTATTGTTCATATTAATCTTGGAATTTGTATTATGTGGGAAACCTCTTGTATTACTGTGATGGATTTACAGGCTTCAAATAAAGGAAAAACGTGCATTTGATGATGAATGTGCAAGGCTGCTGCATAAGAACTTTCATTATCTAATGATTGTTGATAACAAACTTCTTGGAAGAAAGTCAAAGTAGAAACAAATGAAAAGACATAAACCTTGCTCATTTAATTTCGTCGTTGCATGATTATATGTCAAAATTTAAGGTTTTAATGAGAAATTACACAACTTGAATTCAAAAACGAAAAGGTGCTAAACTGAATGCATCCAGTTGAAAATGCTGAACCTCGCTGTCTATTCTCTCTCTTTGCATTTAGCTTAAACAATGAACTCATAGTGGCAAGAATTATAACCTGCGTGGAAAATTTCAAGTCCAAGGTCAGAATCCTAAGAAAAAAAAGAAGAAAAAGAAAAAAGTAATGGCACTTGGATCATCATACAGCTGTCTGCCTACATGGGATAAGTGATAGCAGCATCTTTTCGGTTTTATTTATTTACTTTACGCCGTGATTAGAGGTCCATTTTGCGTCAATTATAAGCACAACTCGGCAATCTCACCGGCCATGTTCACTTTATTATGTTACTGAGTCATTTATGTTTATTTATTTGATATCTCCTCTTCATCATCAAGTTGAGTTCTATTTATATATAAACAAAGCACATAGATATAAGAAAAATAATAATAAAGAAAAGGATAATGGAGTCAGCAAAGCTTAGTGAAAAGAACTTACTGGGATCAAGTTCAGTAATAATAGCAGCACCTTTGAAGTAGCAAGATCCACCTTTGTGCTTGAGTTTCTGGAAATAGCTGTTGAAAGCATAAGAAGCATGAGCTCTGACAGTGTTTGGTAAATAGCAAGGCTTGTTCACTTGAATCATACTACAGTCTGCACCACCTTGCCCACATGCCCAATCTAATGCCATCTGCAGTTCTTCATCTGGGGTCTGCTCATCTGCTATGCACCATTGCTCTAATTCTCCATCTATCAATATTATCACCAGGTAAATGTTTAGACCATTCAACCATAACCCACATGATCTCAGCATAGAACAGCTATTCAGCTTAGATGCTTACCTGATCTTTGAGGAGTTACTGATATTATAAGAGCAACAAGCATTATCCTTGGCCACAAAGTTGACATTTTGCTCAAGGATAAATAGAAGAGAGAGAGAGCAGTTCGTCCACAAATGCATAGTTGCTTAGCTTCCTTTATATCTTGGAAATTTACATGCTGTATGCTAAAGTAGGAATCCTGAGTTTAGTAGGAAGCACGTGCAGGATAAGAAGATTAATGCGTTACACATAGGCTGCTTAATATCCTTACAGGGAAACCATTAAAGTTATTTGGTAAATCGATACATTTCACATTAATGTGAGATCTACATGTAAATATAAAAGACAAACCCACATGAAAATATCAGAAAAATATGCTTATTTGGTGCACCCAGTCACAATATATAATACAAATAAACATTTTTTATTTGTAAGTAGTCCATTAAGTCATCGTGAAAAAATGTCTTTCTTTCTCAAAAAAGAAAAAGGGCAGAATTCAAACCCTACATATTTTAAAACTTTTAAAGAAATATTTTACCGCTTTTGGAAATCTTATCCGACATGCTTTGGATTAGTCAAATTAATTATGATACCATATTAAAAACCAATGGATTAATCAGATTAATTCTGATACCATATTAAAAACCAAAAAAGAAAGGGCACTTCCATGCAAACATTCTCACTGAGTCCTTTGCCTTGACAATTCTTCCAAATAAGAAAACATTTTCAAGTATTTAAAGTTTCAGTAGAACAAATCTAATTGAGCAACCTCTTACATATTCTCCATATGAAACTATGTTACAATATATGTACATCTAGAAAATTTACTTACAACGAACCACACCATTACATATACATCAATAGTGATACACAACTTTGAATCTCCTCTAGATATCGTTGAAACAGTCAGAACAAATCTCAATTTACATCAACAAAGAAGCTAGTGTAAAACTAATGCTACACGTTATCCTGAGTGATCATCAATAGGATTCCCCTCTAAGCACTGAAGCCTTGCAGCAAAGTTTTTGCGTGTACCGCACCATTCTCATATTTGTCTTTATTCTTTTTACCCTCAGTAATTTGTGCACTAGTCAATGTTCAAATCATCTTCTCATCATCATTCAAACAATCTTTTCTATCAATTTATCATCTGCATACCTTGCAAAGAATGAGCCCAGTGAACTAATAATACCAAACATGGAAGTGAAGATAAACAGGCTATATGCAGAAAGCCTCCATCAGCATTTTCTTCAACTGATAGGGATAATTGTGCAAATAGTACCAAAACTTATTATCTTGTTACAATTTAGTACCAAACATTTTAATTGTTGCAATTTGGTACCAAAACTTTCAGCAATATTGCAATTTGGTATTCAAGTCAAAATTTCAATCAAACAAGATACCACGTCAACATGCTACGTCAGCTGGTCAACATGCCACGTCAGACAGTCAAGTTTTTTTTATTAGAATTTTGACTTGAGTACTAAATTGCAACATTTATGAAAGTTTTGGTACCAAATTGCAACAATTAAATTGGTACCAAATTGTAACAAAGTAATAAGATTTGATACCATTTACACAATTAGCCCTCAACTGATCATATAGGTAAGAACTAGTAATGCCAAACCAGCTACAAGCATTTGATTGAGCTACCTGGATCCGTGCACACATGCTTAAACCTATACATCCGCAAACACCAGTATCGTTCCTGATGCATGCAGAATATTTAACAATTAATTAGAAATCCCATCTCAAAGAGACCTTTAACATGTGTACAAAGTACAGAATAAAAGAGAGTAACGGATTTACGGGACTATTTGGTTAGTCAAATCCATGATAAACTCACCTACTTTCGCAGATTAATAAAGAAGTGTTATTTAAGAGCGAACAAAGTAAAAATAAGACCGAAAAAAAACGACAACAAAGATTTCTTTTCCATGAATTTTGAAGGTGATCACCAGAGTAGCAAAGGGCACAGAAGAGAATTTCTAAGCCTACAGACAAAAGCTATAATTTACGTGCGGATGTGTATTGAAAAACAATATAGATTAGAGTTATGCAAAGATTACCAGATCTGGAAAAATAATAAAAATTTGTTGCCAAGCATCTTCTCTGTGACCTTGGACACAGGGCCGGTTGTTAGCCAGCCTACCCAATGCTTTGAAGTTGAAGTAATTAAGCAAAAATCATCCAACTGGATGGATGGCAGATGAGCAACAATTGACATCTAAACCACTCTATCAACCAGACTCAAAAAAAGGAGCCACTGCATTGTAAAGCTGCTCTTCTTCAAATGGCTTTGACACAAAATCATCCATTCCACATTTCCTGCATTCTTCATTTGTTGCCTGAATTACATCAGCTGTCATTGCCAATATTGGTGTGTGCCAGTATCTTAGATTTCCGAAAAGATCCACCGATGCTTCCCCAGATGCAATTTTCTCATTATACTGCCTCTCCCTCGACCGAATTTGTCGGGTAGCTTCAAAGCTGCATATTTACAGAGAATCAACTTCAGGCGCATGTGAAAGGAAACTGACCAAAGAGAGGTTAATAATTAAAAGCATTCATCTGAAGAACAGATAGATTACCCATCCATTTCTGGCATATGCCGATCCATGAAACAAGCATCAAATTTGTGCGGTGGTTGTAGCAGTTCCAAAGCCTCCTTGCCACTCTCCACACAGGTAACAATTGCACCACATTTATTTAAAGCTCCTTCTGCCACTCTTCTGTTCACTTTATTGTCATCTACCACCAAAATTCTTTTTCCCCTTAGTAGATTCCGTAGAGTTGTTGGTTTCTTCCTATTTAGTTGACTCTTCTTGCCACTTCCCATGGCTTCTTGGAAGCAAGCAATTAAGACACTCAACCGAAGAGGTTTCACAAGTACATTATCTAGTACACCATCTGATAAGAGTTCACGGCGTTCATCAAGATTGATGGTTGTAGCCAAGAGAAAAAGCTTTGGAATGTTTACTAGGACTTCCATTCCACCATTATGCTTGGACTCTTTCAAAAGATGATGGAAAGCAATACCAGATTCCTTGTGCCATACATCTTTGTCAATAAGAACCAAATCTGGTGGGCCACTGTTTAAAACAACGAACGCATTAGTAATATCAAACAGCATTGTCATGTATAATAGTAAATTATACAGTGATGATGACAATAATGCAATTTTATGATAATAAGGGTATTTAGATTAACAAACAATATCAGAAGCTTGAATCATTCACATGTGCTTCAAATTCAAGTGGATCTCAACCATTTTTTTTTCTTTTTTTTTTTTGGCAACTTTGCTAGTAAATTTGAATATACCTTGTGTAGTGACCTCCAGACAGATAAGAACATGCAGATTCCAGACTGGAAGCCATATCCACAGTTATTCCCAACCTCTGGAGATGATATCTAGTGACCTCAGCTCGTATATTTCTATTGTCAATTACTAATGCTCTCCACCCTCGGAACTCCAAAGCAGTAGGATCATAAGGCTGCCATTTTATATCCAGAGAATTTAATTCTCCTTTCCTGAAAGAAGCGGTGAATGAGAAGGTACTGCCAGTGCCAGGTTCACTAACAAACCCAATCTCGCCACCCATGAGATCCACTAGACATTTGCTAATGCTCAATCCTATTCCAGTCCCTCCATATGTTCGTGAGGTGGAACTATCTGCTTGCATGAAAGGTGTGAAAATGCGGCTCTGTGCATCTAATGGTATTCCAACACCTGTATCCTCAACTGTAACAAGTAATCTAATTGTTTCAGGTTCCTCTATCATATTTGAGCTGTTTGACCCTTTAAAGTTTGCCCAACTTTTCCATCTGTCAACTACAGAACATCCACTCAATGTATTATTAATTTCATTTGACATGTCTTGCACTAAATTTAAGCTTTGCTTCAGCACAGCATCCCTAACATCAAGTGGGTATCTTACTTCATCTGCCTGATGAACTGAGACAAATATATGCCCCTTGTCACGTGTGAACTGAAATTAAAACATGTAAATTGTTAAACAACCAAATTTGTGCAACCAAAAAATCTTTATACACAAATGCGGTTCTGCATAGATCACAAGGTTCTAACGAAAACCATCTAAACAGGCTGATTTCCAGCTTAGCCAAGGAAAGAATATGATGACATAATCTTCCTAACACTATTCACAAATAGCAACTAGCAATGTGGCTTAACACAATAAGTCATTCTTAAATTTATTCTGCTTGAACCAACCTTTACTGAATTTCCGACAAGATTAGTAATTATCTGCCGGAACCGCCCAGGGTCACCAATAACAACTTCAGGCACTTGCTCAGAGACGTAAACGGCTAACTGCTCTCAGCCCAAACAATGATATAAAAGAAGTTACATAAGAAATGATACTCAACCAAACATAAGAAGGAAAAAAAAGAGAAGAAAAAGAAAGAAAGGTAATATTAGTATTCACCTCAATTCCCTTTTCACTGGATTTGCCTGAAAAGAGCGAGAGGACATTATCAAGGACCGAATGCAGATCAAAAGGAACGGCTTCCAGCTCTAGCCTGCCTGATTCTATCTTTGCCTGATCAAGAACCTCATTTATCAGTGAGATTAGATCTTTTCCACTATTATGAGCAGTCTGGGCATAGTCCATTTGGTTTGCATCAAGATCTGTATCCATGAGCATTTGCAGCATACCTAAATCATGATTAAAAGCAGCATTTGTTACTAAAATTTTCATATTAGGAGAATACACAATGTAAGTGAGATATCTTAATTACCTAAAACACCATTCATTGGGGTTCTAATTTCATGGGAGACTGTTGCAAGAAACTGCAGAACAGGGAGATAATTCAGTTTTACAAACATGACAAAAGTTCTAATGAAGATGTAAAATAGAAACCAAATAAAGAAAGCCGAGCACAGGCCAAATTTTCAGGTTGAAGCCCATCAAAACCACCAGGAAATGCACCTGAGATTTCGCCACATCTGCAGCTTCAGCACGGACTTTGAGCTCCATCATCTTACGATAATCCTCCTCAACTTTTGCAATTCTGCTTATGGCGGCATGAAAGATATGGCCAACAAGAAGAGTAATAACCAGGACTCCAACTGATGCATTTATTGCTGTCCAAGGCAAAGGAGGTTTTTGCTTGAACCTGTATCCACAGGAAAATTAATTAAACCAGAGGGGAATAAGTAATAAATTGTCAGTGTACTGAGAACTGATCCTTATTATTTTCTGAAAACAAACCTGCAATGCATTTCATGCTTTCGCAATGGATCCCCAAAGTCAAGGTAGCTGATGTGCAAGAGGCCAGTATCAGCAAAATCAGTGCCGTACATGAGAATTGGAGCAGATGCATTAGTTGTGTCATAAACATTCACAACAATTGTTTGCTTGCTAGCAAGTTGATACAAAAGCTTCTCAACCAGCGACGGGACATCATAAGATGCACCGAGATACCTTTACAAGAAGGCATAGTAGATCAAAAGTTAATTTCATTTACCTTGATACAACACATAACAATAAACTGAACACATAACAATAAACTGAAAGTATAAGCTCATGCACAACAACTCAAGAATTTTTTAAGGCAACAGATTTACCCCACAGTTGCTTGAACTCGTTGTTCTGATGTGGCATCCGGAGGAAGATCAGAATCATAAACAGCAAAAGTAAGTACAACTCCCACGTGATTCGATTTCAAAAGCTTGAAAGGAGATGTCAATACTCCCTTCCCAGATGCCCTTGCTCGCAGGATATTCTCACGGTCTTCCTATATATAGACAGCAATTACTGTTACCAGCTTATAGGGCATCAGTATAGACAGCAATTAATTTAACTGTTGTTTAAATTGATTTAAATTCAATTTAAATCATTCATTTAATTCAATTTCTAATCTTCATTTGCAAATTCTATATTGGATTCTAGTGAAGTAATGTATTCTATGAATAATATAATGCACAAAGAACAAGTATTTTCAAATACAAGCATTTACATGGAATGGAACTCATATTTTTTTTTTGTAACAGTAAGTTAAACTGAACTCAGCTAGTAAATACATTTTGCGAACAACAACAAATTTACCCAATCATTGACAAGAATTGAGCTGTTAACAACGTGAATATAACTAATATAAGGTTCACACATCTTTCTCCCAAAACTAGCATATTGAAAAAAAAAAAAAGAAGAGAAACTAAACTCTAAACTCACCATGCAAACATTAAATAGAAATATTCATCTAGCAGTGTCGATCCATATATATCTATATCATATCTTCAACAGAAATTAATTCTAAATGTCATAAAAATAACAAAATGGTCCAGATGACTACTAAAACCAACATGGTTTATCAATTAGTTTGGGTGCAATATGCAAGAGGCAAATTTTAGACATTTCAAAAAAAGCAGCTTTGAGTTCACAAGTTACAGTGTCTAAAGATTTACAGTAATTGCAAATTCAGTTACTCTTTTCCCCTAAACAAAGAGGCAAGGAAGAAAAAAAAGTTGTTTTATATGCTAGCTATAACTTCAAGTTATCATGCTTAAATACAACAGCCACAATAGTTCTATTTGAGTAGTGGTATCACCAATATACAGATGCAAATAAAGAAAAGGTATATAGAATTATTTGTTCCAAGGAGAAAAAGAAGTTGCTGATGAAAAAGAAAACTGAACGAGGTGCATGAAGTGCACCTTTCCAGACATCATGTCAATAGAGACAATGTGAGAGACAGTTTCTTGAGAAAATACAACAGGTGCATATTCATCTTGAACTGGTGCAGGATCCAATTTTTCTGGAATACAATCTTGCACTAGAGTCTGGTCCTCAGTTTCCATTTTCCTAATTGTCCATCCATGCTGCTTCTCAAATTGCTCTCTTTCTGAATGTAGAACTTTCAAAGCATATGCAACACCACTGGTGAGTGGCCTCTCAAAAGCTGTCCTCTCAGTGTACTCACCAAATGTTTTCTGTGAAACCAAGAAAGCTTAAAATAACATAATTACATCTAAGAATGCATACTATTACAGTAAAATTTGTTTCTTTAGTAAAAGTTATTTCAAATTTCAAGCACTAGTGTGCCATTTCCTGCTTCCTACATGGTTTCTTATGATTTTATTCTATGGTAATATAAACATGCATCAGCAAGAATTCATTTTCCAAATGTTTTCAGAGAAATCCCATAAATGGATTACATGTTTAAATTTAGTTGAAACAGACAATATATCATCAACTTAAGAGCTGACTTAATGAGTTGTTATCTCCAAAGATATAAGGATTGAATTAACACAGAATGCTCAATGGTGGACTAAATTAAAAAATAAAAGATATAAAAATAATTTACAGAAACTAATAAGCTTTGACTTAGCGGTAACAGTCATCTCCAAGGCTATATGGTTGTGACTTTGAACCCCAACCAAAGCCCTATCATATATATATATATATATAGAGAGAGAGAGAGAGAGAGAGAGAGAGAGAGATAAGAATATCACCTGATCAATGGCAGAAGGATCTTTTCCATGGTGAAAGGTGGATACAAGAATAGCCAAGGCATGAACATGGTTCATACTCACATTAAACTGATCTTGTAACATCCGTGCTCGTTCATCACACATGTTGGCAAGGGTCTCTACCCTTCTCAAGATGATTTTTTTATTTAAGTGCCAAAACAACCAAATAGAGGTAAGAATCCCAAGCAGGACAAAGATAATAAGAAGCTTCTTTCTCCACTTCCCAGCACCTCTAGGAGGACTTTGAGATATCTGTTGCTGCTTCAGCTGCAGAAGTTGCTGCCGCTGCTGGGGCACTGGCTCCAGATGACAAGGCTTAAGATTTTTCTTCCTCCAAAACTTCAAATGGAAGCCAGATAATGTGCAGCCCACAATCGTTGAAACAAGCATCCACCAACATACTTGCACCAAACCAAACGGGAAAACATTGCACCGATTCTCTGGAGAGTCCCTCACTATTTTTGTTTGCAAGATGTTCTAGTAAAAGTCAAATCAACCAAAAAGACAAATTATTGATGCCGCATAACTCAGGGTATAAGCTTTTGTTTTTCCCCTATTCATTTAATATTAACAGACACACTGCTTCTGGAAAAAAAAATTTAACAGATAGATTGCATGTGACTTTTGATCAGACTCCAAAACACTGTCCAGATCTTCATATTTATTGCAAAAATGTAGAGACTCCAGTACACTGTCCTGACATTGTAGTTAATAATGCAAACAAAACTCCAGAAACATGTTAAGAATGTTGACAATTTTCACTGTTGCCCAAGAAAAATGTAATGTTCTAAAAGATTTCTTCATCAGTATCCTTATTGTCCACAGCATATGTCATCTCCTGGGTATTATTCCCTTTGATGCTTGATATTCTCATTTTGGGCCAATCCCACCTCCATAGAGTTATCTAAGCTTTGATTAGTATTAGTTATTACTTATAGCTAAACATAAAAATATTTTCCACAAAATCTCCATGCGGCAAGAATGGTCCTGAATAAAACATATATAAAAAGTAATGCCCATTGTATCTACAATAGGTAGCCCTGATTTAAAAAATAAAAATTGCTATATTTGTGCATGCAAAAAAGGTCTGGGAGTATTGCACAAAATTTCAGGGCAATGAATTGAAAAATGAAATGCATAAGTTCCAAGCAAGAAATTCATGCTCAACTGTCATCAGAAATTATGTTGCACAAAGAAATGGTACCAATTCATCTCCCAGTGATTGTTCAAGCTTCCTTGGGATTTTCTCATCTTCAGCTGGGCATTGTTCATTAGATTCTGCACCTTCAGCAGCCCATCTGCCTTGTGGTTGACACAATAACTTCAGAGCACAAGCAATGCCATCAGTCATTGCCATTTCAGGTCCCATTTGTTTGGTGCACTCTATAGATGTGATCTGTGATACAAAAATTGGCGAGTGTCTAAACATGTATTACAAAAAATTTTAGTTGTGCATTATTTTCATATTTTTGTAGAGAGAGGGCAAAAATTCAATTCTTCCACAAGATACCCTTCAAGTATGTATATGATCATCTGGGGGGACAAAAAAAAATTAAACAAGACTCGTAAAACAGAACGAACTGGAAAGTGATGCATCAAAACTCACCACTAAGCTACTACTTTAGGATTAATCAGCCAAAGAAACAGAATTTTTACTCAATTTGCAATCATGGCTTATATTTTGGAACTAACCAGTTAGCTTATTGCTTAGTTATTGCGTACAACCACAGCCAAACCACCCAAACTCATTCTCATGTAAAATTAACTTACAAAAAGTCAAATCCACATGTGTATATTTAATTGCCTATTATTAGTAAGTACATTCCTTTTTGACATGTCCTCCTACATGACCATATTAAAAGCTAACGTATCTCTAGCCTGGCCAGAATTGCACCTCATAGTTAAAGTATGCATAGACCATAAAAGCAAATTGGTAAAGACTTAAAACCTATTTGTGATTGATTTCTATATTCAATAGTCATACTTATGCATGTAAATGACAAATTAGTTAACCCTAAGGGTTGCCATGATTAGAAAGTGTGATTGCCTCCCACATTGTTAATAAAGGTTTGAATCTAAAGGGCAAACAAGAGGGAGAGTATTTTCCATCTTTGGTAATTCTTGTCATATAGTAGATGGTCTACTGATAGCAAAACCGAAAAATAGATTCACAATTCCACACACCTGACGCATAACCACTTGACCATAATACCCAAAAAAATGACCATTTGGCCTATTCCAGCACAACATGCCATTCTCCAAACACGAACACTATAATGTTCCTCAAATCAATATCTTTGTAAAATTAACAACATACTACACGATGCAAGATCACAATTATATTGTGATATTTCAATTTATTTACAAAATCCAGGATTTCCTAAATATTCATCAAATTATGCAAACAAATATCTTTAGAAATCTATTTCTCTATCTCAGCTTTCATGCCCATAGAATTCTGAGAAAAATGGTACAACTAATAATATTAAACAATCAAATATTGAAAGATATATCTAATTTCCCCGTTTTAGTAGTAAGCATATAGCAGTCACATGCCCCAAATCAACAGCAATTTACCCAATAAAACTCCAAAGAATCGAAGTTTTTATTCAATTAATTCTGCTTGCTCTTAGTTGAATTTTAAGCTTATTAGGATAGCTGTGAGCGTTGACATTAGGATAGCTTGCTCTCAGTTGGATTTTAAGCTTATTAGGATAGCTGTGAGCGCTGACATTAGACTACTCTATTGACAATCAGGAAGACATGTCTTCCCAATTGCAGCTTCATGTCGACCTGCGTTATAGTCCATCTCATTTTCACCATTCAAAGTTACCATATGGGGGCAAAAAACCAAGTTCCTGAAAAAGTTAAATTGCAGAGAAGACCTAGGGTCTCATTCACAACCATTATCTATGATAATCCAAATTATCAACCAAATATATAAACAGTTTTACCGGTCCTAGTTCAGGAAAAAAAAAAAAAGGAACAGGAGTGTCCCTGATCTATTGAATATTTCTAATTCAAGAGACAAAAGCAATACTGCACCTGATCTGATTCATTGAACAAAGAAACCAAAGCATGAAGTTGGCTCTTGCTGACATTGAAATGCTGAAGCAAGACTTGAGCTTTTTCTTCACAAGAATGTACATTCTTGCCTTTCCTCCCTGAGGCCCCAATTTCAAAGCTAAAGACAAACCAAACGCTGGCTATGGTGAGAACACTAAAAAGCCAAAGATAGAGAAAGCTTCTCCTCCATTTCCGAACAGAATTAGTTCCACGCAAAGGATCCTTCTGCTTCTTTAGCTTGAAATAAGCTGATAATCTGCCACTTGAACCAGAAAGTTTGGAATTCATAGACATTTTAAACCAAGCCCACCTGTGTATTTTCACAAAAACGCTTGAAAGCTTGAGAAAAAACCCAGTTCCAGAAGCAAAACTCATCAACAAAATTTACAACTCCAAGGGAACCCTTCAACTGATAAATTCAAATTCAGAGGCAAGAATTGCTTAAACCCCACCTCATATAACTAGTCAAAATTAATGCTTTATAAACAGAACCCACTTTAATAGCACAAACATAATCCTTGAATTGCATGAGAACAGCTCTAAATAGGCACCAAACAAAGAAAACATAGTGGTCCACCTTCTCTGATCTCTTCTTATGGCTCAATACTAAGTTTTCTTTCACTTGCTCTATGGAGATCATTTAAATCCATCAAACCTCCTTTCAGGAGGACCAAAGAACCATCTAATCATGCCAAATAGAAAGCTGAAGCAAACCCAACTTTTAATTTGGAAATCTGCAAGGGAATCATTAATGAGGTAAGGAAAAAAACTGGCTTGTTTCTATATCTGGTTCTTTCTAGCTCTTACGGCTTGCTGTACCCGAAAGTAAGCATCAAGAGTGAAACTTTTTCAACGAATACCTATATCACCAAGTAAAAACTAAATCAGGCCCACTTGGCTTCTGTTAAACCCAACTGGAATCAATGATCAGTGAGTGCGTTGTCCTCTCTTCCCCGTCCCCTCTTTTCTTTACTCAAACAGTTCTCTCTCTCTCTCTCTCTCTCTCTCTCTCTCCCTGTGGGTTCAGTATGCTGTCCAGCAATTGAAATTTGAGGTTGGGCACATCATTATCTCATCATCTAAGTGGGGGAAGTAAGCAAAACCCAAGATCATAAATCGCCATTAAAACAATATTATATTATCCAATTATAAAAGCATTTACCTTTTCCCTTGATTTTTTATAATCCAAGGAAAAAACTTATTTTTCTACCAAAATTTTTTTTTTCCCTTGATGGGGTTTCTCTTTCGTTTCTCTGCCTTTCGTGCAAGTAGTGAAAGCGACTGATCTGTTCAGTGTTTAAAGATTGGTATTTGCTTACTGCTTCAGTTCAGCTATACAGCTCTTTTAACACAACACAGCCAGACATTTCTTTTTCCCAATTCAATTATTCCCTTCTCCCGGAAAATCAAAAGAAAATGAAAGGGTAAAAATGGTATTTTTTAATCTTTCCGGGCTTTAGCCAGAGTTTCAGGGGGAAAAAAAAAAACGAAGGAAGAAGGGCATCTATAGATTCTATAAAATGATTATCCTTACGGCAAATAATCGGCAAATAAGCGGGATCTAGGGGAGGGCTAAAGTGCGCACAGTGATTAAGATTCTTAATGTGCGCACTTGCGTTTATGGAAGATGTGAGCATCAATCAATGAAAATATATGTCGGCTATATACCTTACCCACCACTAATTTAAAACTCTTAATCATGTGATTAATTAAAGCTAAGCGCATTAACTTAAATCACTTTAAACTTTTAAACAAAGCCATGATTGGTTTGACCATTTTTTTTATTTCTTTATTTATTTTTGTTTCTTTCATTTGGATTCTTTAGCTTGCTTTAAATTTTTATTCCAAATCCATCTTGCACATTGCGTGTGGTTATAATTAATTTTAGTGTAATGTTATATAGTCTAATTTATTTTTTTGTTATTTTATTTTACTTTAATTAAAATATTAGTATTTTTTTATTTTGAACAATATAAATAAATAGAGTGATAAAATACAAATATTTTAATGTATTATGTGATAAATTGGTAAAAAGTAGTTAAAGATAAATACCATTTTTATAATAGATTAATTTTGTTGTAGTGTTAATATTTTTTTTCCTATAAGTTGGATTGTTATGGATAAATTGAAAAGGAAAAGTCATATACTATATACTTTAATTTTGAAATGAACCATTTTCATTAAAGACTAAATCATGATTAATGATTGGCTTACTAACTTATTTACTAGGGATACTCTTTATTTTTCAACATTTTCCAACATTCATTTTTTCATTGGTTATTAAAAAGAGATAGATTTTCAAAAATATTTTTTTTTTCTGTTTACCAATTAATTAAGAGATTACCAATCAATCAAGAGATGAGTATTGGAGAATGTTGAAAAAGAGAGTCTCATTGGCATTTCTCTCATAAATTTAAACAAAATCATTACTTTAAAGCAGTTGGAAACTAATTTATTAATGGTTTCAAATGCAAACTTCATAGGTTGCAACTAAGGATAGTCAGATAACTAATGTATATATATTCTGAAATAAGGTAGTAAACTTGTAGAAAGTAAAAATTCCATATGCAAGTTGGTTCAAACTAATTTTTAATTAGGGTAGGTTATTATCCTTTATTATTTCCCTCAACTTGAAGAATCCCACACACACATATATATATATATATAGTGAGTTGCAAAGGGGATAAATCTTTTGTTGAGGATCATAATCACTTTAAAAAGATGAGAAGTTTATGATTATTATTATTATTATTATGAAAATCTTGCTCGGGGAAACATTACCCATAGTGCTTGCGGTGGGTCTAAGGCCAACTAGCTAGATGTATTATTATAATAAAACGTCAAAGTTCTATTAATTTAATATTTAAAATTAGTTCAACATATTTAGAACATATCGGAAAAAATTCTAAATGACGGATAAATACTCCGTTAAGAATATGTAGCTGTAAATCTAGGAGCTCAATTTTAATATTAATTTTTCAATATTAAAAAAAATATATATATATAATTTTAATATTGACAATTTATGTGATTCTTTGCTAACAAATTTCATTAACAATTGACAAAAAAAAAAATAAATATACCAAATCATCATCAAAAGAATAAGAGTGTGTGTGGAATTTATGATTAAGAAAGTCATTAATTAATTATTTTTTATGAAAAGAAAGAGGAATATGTTACTTAATTAGTGTGCATTAAATTAATTAATGAAATTGTGAATCAAAGAATACAATAAGGGGCTAGCAACTTGGAATATAACATGGGTGATGCTTGTGCCAGCTTTTATATGCTCCACCTAACATGCCCATCAACAACCCACTGGATAACAATGTTAAATTTTGTTAATTCCACCAATTACCTCTTTTTCTTTTTTTGTAATATTGATGAAAATTTGAGTCTCAATAGCATATTAATACATTTAGGAGAAAGAAGACGATTCCTTTTTTTTTTTTTTTTGATAAACTAGAAAAAAGACGATTCTAAATATATATTTTTTTTAGTTTTAGCTATTTAATAATAAAAAAATATTATTTATCTTTTGAGATCTGACATAATATATTAGTATCTCTTGATATTTAAAAATTATACTATTTACCCAATCTGTTTTTCATATTATATTAATATATTATTATGTTAGAAATACATTAAATTGTGATAAAATCTCAAAAAAAAAAGTTACTTTTTTATTCTATAAAATTTGACATATTATATTATTATCTCTTGATATTTGATCTATTATATTAATACTATTTTAATAAAAGATAATATTTTTTATAACTAATAGTAAGTATATTAAAGCTAAACATAATAACTATATAGTTTAATAAAAATAACTCAAAAAATACTAATATAATATATCAAATTTTAAAAAATAAATAATAATTTTTTTTAATAATCTAAATTGTGCCGAGCAAATTCATCAAGAAAGTAAATACTCGTCCTAACAAAATATTACTATGTTTTTAACTAAAATTAAAAATATTAATTTTTTATTGTTAGTTTAAATAAACGAAACGAAATAAGAAAATGTTTTTGACGAGGTAAAGATTGATATTTAAAAAGTCAAAATAGAAAGAACAAAAAGCCAAATTGTGGTCTTTTTTTTTTAAAGAGAAAAGAAAAATTGTAATAGTATTATGCGATAATTACTAAAAATAAATTGAATTTTTACATTTTATTTGGAAAATTTCCATAGATGGGCTATGATGTTTCCCGTGAGGAAAAATATAAAAGAAAAATTAATTTTATTTTATTTATTTATTATATTTTAGATTGAAGTAATATATATAAAATAACAAGATAAATATTTTTTATTAGAGATAAAAAATATTATAGTATTATATATTTATATTTGTTTACATCATTTTATAATATATTAAGTACTTTATTATTATAATCAATGATAAAAAAATAATTTTTATATAGTGATATTTTTTTATTTAAATTTTTGTATTTTTTCTCCTTTTTGGAGAGAAAATAGACAATAAAAAATTTTAATTTTTTTCCAAATAAAATAAAGTGAAGTACGATAACTATAATAATTATATATACTATTTTTCAAATTTAAATTTTAAAATTTTTTTAAAAATAAAAGTGATAACGTTTTAAAGTTTATAATATGATTGAATTTTTTATTCAGTACAATTATTTTAACTCGAAAGAAATTTTATATTATATCAACCGAAGTTTTTAAAAATTTGCAAACTGATAAAATTTTAAAGTTTAAATAAAAAATATATAAATTATAATTTAATTTTGATATAATTTAAAAAATAAAATTTTAAATTTTAATTAAATATAATGAAAAAGAAATAATTAGTTGTCAGCTTTCGAAAATGGGTGTTTGGGGGCGCAGCGGGAAGTGATGGCTGGCTGGGGGCCAAAAGAATGAAAGAGATGGGCGGTTGGAACTTTGGATGGGATGGAGTGAGTTGGGAGGCGTGTGTACGTGGAGTGGGGCCCTTTGCCAGCTAGATCTGACAAATCACGTTTCCCATCGACCTTTAAAAACCAATAAAAAATTATAAAAAAAAGAGAACACGTGTGGGACCCAAGAAAGAGGAGCGTAATTTTATATTTATACAAAGTTAAAAATGCCAAAGGAGAGAAGCCGTAGCCCACAAAAACATTATTATTATTATTACCAAATTAATTTAAAAGTAATTAATATATCCATTGACACTATTTACCATCGTGGCTTCTAAAGTTTACATAAATCAGTTTGTTATTTTAATTTGATAATAATAATAATAATAATTTTTATGAATTTCCTAAAAAAAAAATTGATAATTTTATAAATATTTTAAATGATATGTAAAAATTAAAATAAAATTGTTAAACTGCTCATCCCAATATTATTTAAAATATAAAAAAGTCAAATTAAAATGATAAATTAGTCCATTTAAAAACTTTATTTTAATTAGGTTTTGTTTGTGATAGTCTACCCCCAAGGTTTCCATAGTTAATTTGTGATAGCCTCTTTCAGTATTTTGTCAACCTTTAATTATACGAAAAATGCTATTTATTTCATCTTATTTTGTGCTATTTTTTTTACTCATCAAAAGTTAAACATTAGTATTTTTTGTATTTATAAAATTCTAGTTATTCAGAATGTATTAAAATATGAATATTTTCCTGACCAATAATATAAAAAAAATATATACAAATAAATTGAACTATATATATAGTACTGATATTCTACAAATGACCTAAAAAAACCCCATAAGTTTTTCTTTATTATTAATTGATACATTTGGTTCAATTTAATTAGTCTAAATTTATTATTTAATTTTCAAACTGACAAAATTTCCTCAGAATTAGAGTTTGTTCATATAATTAATCCAAATACTAAAAAGACAAAGGAGGTATAAGATAAAAATAATAGGGAAGTCAATGAATGTGAATTTTTTTTTTTTAAGAATCACATGCACCATCAACAATTGAAATTAATTATGTTTATTCCGAGTAAGATTTTAAAAGACGGTAAAATACTACTACAAAAATTTTAAATAACTACATTTCTAAAACTTAAATTCAAAATTTTTTTTGTTAAATTGAAAAAATTTTTGTGTAAATTTATCTATAAGGTGTTGGATTTAGTATACAAACAAATCGAAGTTGTGTTTGAAAGTTGAATTGTGAATATAATATATTAATATGTGAATTTGCTAGCCATGTGTGAGCAGATGGTGGGGAAAATAGATGAAAACGATTCTGTTCATTTCCTACTCTCCCTATATATCCCTAATTAATAATTGCCTTTTTCTTTCTTTTTTTTAATAAATAATATTCATATATTATTTTAATTTGTTGTTGGCGTAGTTGTAGAAAATAAATTGGTCGGTGTGCAAGAGTTGAAGAAAGTGCATTGACCGTTAAAAAAAAAAAAATTTTTGTTGATGGTATTTTTGTTACAAAGAGTTGAGTTTAGTTAAAAAACAAATTAAATTAAGTAAAGCCTTTTATCCGCGTGCACAATTATTTTTTTTTTAATTTTTTAAAATATATATAATAATATATAAATTTATATTATTTTTTAAAATTTATTTTTTATAAAAAATATTGGAAATCTATTTTTATAACTTAAATTACAGACTCTTTTATTTCTTAATTTAGAGATTCTAGCTCTATACAACTGTTACCCATACTGCTTGAAATGTGAATGCCTACAAAATCTATTATCCATATTCCAATCACACACAAACCAAGACAACAAATTGCTTCTCTATGGAGTATTGAGGCTCCTTTATCCACATAAAAATTCTAAACCTAGCCCATTTCAGCATTGGGCTTTCTACCAATGGGATCAAACATATTGCCATTATATTGAAGATAAATATTTTTTAGAATTTTCTAAAAAAGGAAGAAAATGGAAATACATTTGCAAAAATTTTTTTCTTAAAATTTTTTTCAAAAATAAGAATCAGCCTGATATTTTTTTCAAATATAACTCCGGCTCCTAAAATATTTACAAAAATGAAAAAAATCAAAATTTATCCAAGATTAGCGGTAAAATTAATGAAAATGAAGTTACAAAAGTTTTATAAAAAATCTACTTAAAATTTACTCAAGTTATACCTAAAATTTATCCAACATTTATTAGAAAATTAATAAAAGATGGAGTTACACAAGATTTAATCAAGATTTGTTAAAGTTTATCTAAGAATTACTCAAAGTTTATATGATAAAATTAATGAAAATTTTAGTTACAAAAGATTTATTAAAGATTTACTTAAAATTTACTCAAAATTATACCAAATGCTTACAAGAAAATTAATTAAAATTGAAATTACACAAAATTTATTCAAGATTTACCAAGATTTGTTCAATAATTATCTGAGATTTACTCGAGATTTACCAAATTATAAATTAATTAAAATTGAAGTTACACAAGATTTACTCAAGATTTGTCCAAGAATTACCCAAATTTTACTTGAGATTTACTCAAAATTTACCAAAGTTTACCACAAAATTAATGAAAATTGAAATTAAAAAAGATTTATCAAAAATTTACTCTAAATTTTACTCAAATTATAAATCATAGTTTACAACAAAAGTAAGAAAAATTGAAGTTACACAATGTTTACTCAATATTAACCAAGATTTACTCGAGATTTACTAAAAGTTTACTAAATATTTACCCAAGGTTAAATTGAAATTACAAAATGTTTATCAAATATTTATTTATAGCTTACTCAAGTAACACCCAATCTTTATAACAAAATTAATGAAAGTTGAAATTACATAAAATTTATTCAAGATTTATCAAAGTTTATCTAAAAATTACCTAAGTTTACCCAAGTTTTACTAGATATTTATCAAAAAGTTTACCAAATGTTTACTAAATGAATACTCAATATTTACCAAAAATTTGTTTAAAGGTTTACTTAAAGTTTACTAAAGATCTAGCCAAAAGTTTCTCAAAATAAATAACCTTAATTAAATTAATTAAATATAAGTTTACATATTTTCTTTGGTAATTAAAGTTTATCCAAAGTTTATTTTGGTAATTAAGTTAATTAAATATAAATTTATATTTTTTTTGCTAATTAAATTAATTAAAAAATAAATAAATGCATGCATGCACAAGGACAATTAGTGGTCAAAGGTTTACTCGAAATTTACTCGACGTATACTCAAGGTTTACCACAAATTAATGAAAATTAAACTTACAAAATATTGATAAAAAATTTACTTAAAATTTACTCAAGTCCTACCAAAAATTTATCCAATATTTACCAGAAAATTAATAAAAATTAAAGTTACACAAAGTTTACTCAATATTTACCCAAGAATTACTCAAAGTTTACGTGAAATTTACCCAATATTTACCACAAAGTTAATGAAAATTGAAGTTACAAAATGTTTATCAAAGATTTACTTAAAGTTTACTCAATTTATACTCAAAATTTACCTAGTGTTTACAATAAAATTAATTAAAGTTGAAGTTATATAAAATTTATCTAAAATTTACGTAAGATTTACTCAAAATTTACCATAAATTAAGTCAATATCTCAATTAAAAATTATTAAAGATTTACCTAAGATTTAACAAAGTAAATAACTTTAATTAAATTAATTAAATGCAAGTTTACATATTTTTTGCTAATTAAGTTAATTACACAATGATTAAAAATAAATAAATGTATGCATAAAGATTAATAGTAGTCATGCAAGTTCATAAATTATTAATATATGTTTAAAATGTGAAAAATGATAATTTTCTATCTTAATTAAATGAAAATATGTTAAATACACAGTAAAATCTAATATTTGAAGGAAAAAAATGAAAAACTGGTAAAAATAAAAATGCAAAAAATGGAATTGAAAACACGGCTCGTAAGGAGTCATGTTAAAACAAAGAAATATATGCCTGTCTGCCTGCCATCCACACCAGAATAAATGGAATTTTCCAAAAAAATCTGCTAGTGGTATTGATGAAGTAATGACAGGTGAATTAGTGGAATTTGAAGAAAGTACGATAGACATTACTCTAAATTTGGAATCAAATAATGTCGAGAGCACTACCAAAGTGTTTCAAAAAAAGGTTATCCTGATGTAGATCTACTTTTAGCTTAGATCAACCTAAGTTAAATATAATCTACATTCTCCTGCTTCTGTTTAAATAATCAAATATGAAACTTCATATACCTTAAAGTTGAAAGGTTAGGACTATTGTACTAATTTTGTTATTTCTTGCAAAAGACATTCTAGATTTCATTTTCATTTTTTATTGGTATAATTGAAAAAAACTTTCCAATTTCGTTGAAACGTGTAAATTTTCCAAATATTTTTATAGATATCCCTACCTCTACCATCTGTTCATGCACAAACTACCCACTAACTAACCTTTTGGGAAGAGAGAGCATGCATGTACAACCAACATTTCTTGCATTCAATAATATAATAAAAGCAACTCATGCTGCTGCTTCAGATATAAATCAGAAAACTGCATTTCCTTCCCACTTACACCATCCAAATGTCTATGTGGTTTCTCTTCATTGTCCTGTTCTTTGCGACCGCAGAATCTGTTAACGAAACAGACCTGCAGATAGCCATAGATGACATGAGAACATCATCTTACAATGGATTTGTGATCCTCCTTAAAATCCTAAACGCATCGCCGGATTCCCTGCCCGATGGTGAACTAACATTCTTGATGCCAGTAGATGAGGAACTATCAAAGGTTGCTCTGAGGGCTGACGGTCTTCAACAACTCGTCCTCACTCACTCCATCCCAAGTGCATTACTCATCAACCATATCTTGCATTTCCCCAATGGATCTCTTGTTCCTTCCAGCGTCCCTAATAGGATGCTCAGGATCACCAACACTAAGAAATCAGGCCTCTTCATCAATAATGCTAGAATTGTTACTCCTAATGTATGTCTTAATTCTCTCATAAGGTGCCATGGAATCAGTACTGCCATGGATTTTGATAATGGTGAATACTCTGTCGGCAAGCAACATCACAAGCAACGCCACAATCCCCTTACGAGACCAGAATCTTCGTCTCTTCTTTGGAATAGGAGTCCTGCACCTCAATAATCCTTACAGTAAATGCTATTTGTGCACACACCATTACACCTTAACAGGTTTAGTACATGTAAAATAATTGTGCAGCTCAGTTTCATAGCACAAAGCTTTCATCTTCTGCTAGTACAATTGAGAATTTATCCAACATGACACCTTAAATTTAAAAATTGAAGAACATAAAATACAAAAAACTATACAATTTTCTCCCATTGAATGCATGTGTTTTAATTTGAAACAATTTCGAATTTATCTTGTATTTGTTTTTTAATACACTGAATATACAAATGCTTTTTGCCATGGAAAAAAAAACAGTTTATTATGCACATGCTACTACTAGCATTTTATCCGTTCACGACCCCGTTGATGGATACGAGGAGCAACTGCAAATCCATGGAACATGTGTCAATCCAGGTTTGAATATATTATATAGTCATATACACGACTGACAGTTCAAATAGAAATCAGCAAAAACTACAAATGCATGATTCATTTTTTATGTAGCGAGAATTATAAAAAAAGAATCACTTGCAGCTTAACATCAGCTTTGCTAACTCTAAGTGAAAGCTGCTGGTTAAAAGTCAAGAACAGAACGAAACCAACTCGCATTCCCTTCTCACTTGTTCATAGACGCTGCGACATTCCTGACATCACATAGTTAATTTAATATATAGCAAATCACAAAGCATTTCTTCAGGGATTTGTCCTGAAATGGTGGCGCTCATTTGGCTGCATTTCTGACTTTGGGGCGCTGTTGTACCCATTGAGCAAGTCATGAATTTTAGAATATGCTAACACCTGCGAAGGGTCGCCCCCACCACTGCTTTGTGATGCACGTGAACTCTCCTGCAGCTTAATCTTCTCAAATAAATACTGCTTCTCGGCTTCAGCTTCACTTAGACGAAGCTTGAGGTAACTACTGGCATATTCTTCCTCTGTTTTGTCAGTCTTAGCAAGAGCAATCCTCTGAAGTCTATCAGCCTCTCGTTTTGCCTCATTGGCTTTAAGCTGGAACATATCAGCCTCTGCTTGCTTAAGCCTTACGATTCTCTCTAGCTCTTCTATCTGTATCTTCTTCTTTTGCCTGTCCAGCTTTAGTTCTGACACTTCCTTGGCCTTCTCCTCCAGTTCACGATCACAAGCCTCAAGTGCCATGTGCCCTTTTTTAAACATTTTCATCTTCTCATCAGCTACCATCTCCATTTTCTTTATGGCCTCTTGTACCACTTCAGCAATTCGGTGACATGCTTCCTGAGGGGCTATTAGCCTTCCTCCATCCCCATTTTCGAAGCTCTTTGGCGAGTCTACCTCAAGTTCTAACAAAAGAAGGTATTAACAAGAAATTACCTATTAGTAAATCAATGCAATTAAATTCTAAAAAATTAGTTAACAAGTCCAATAACTAAGATCAGCAGCCATCCATGACGGTATGATTGAGCAGGTCAAACATCCATATCTGTATGACTTCTGTAGGACCGTAATGAAAAATGCAGACAAGAGGAGTTTATAGATAGAATAAGAGAATTATATCTCAAAAAGTGCAAAACGAAAAATGAGGCTTCTAAAAATTTTAGCTGATTGAATCAGGAAATATAAAATGATCAACCTCATCAAGTGATAAGAACTAATATCTTAAAGCGCAGTGACATAAATTGAATCACGCTGACTCTTAAAACTAACACAAACCAGTCAAATTCGGTCCTCAATCAAAGTTGGATACTTAACAAGCAAACCAGGAAAGAAGGTACCAATATTTGTCCACATCTGGTAACGCATGTCTTTAGAGATCACTAAAGTTCCTTTTACGTAGTCAAATGTTGCAACAAGTATCCCTTCAATAGTATGTCCTTTCTAATGTTTTTGAAAAAGTAATTCTCAAATTTGATCCAAGCAAAGGAGAAAAGAAAATAGATAAACAAAAATTGTAGTTAAGCAGAAAATAAACCAATATTGTATATGAGGAAGCATGTGCAGAAATCCCTATGGATAACCAAATAACAATTGCAAGAAAAAAAAAAACCTATGCCAGTATGCAAACACTACAGCTCCTGCACTTTTCTCCTGGTTATAAATTCAGAGGCCAAAACCATTTCAACATTCAACAATTAGCAAACATTTACCTTGGAAAAACATCAGAATTACTCTGCAGGCTGTTGACTCCGCAAGCCCACCCTTCATCTTATCAATAAGTTCCTCACATTTCCAAAAAAGTTTCCTGCCTCTAGAGTCTTCACTTCCACGGAAGATTCTGCTAACAAAATCGAGTTCTCTCATTAAAGCCTCGCGGTCCCACGCTGGTGCACAATGTTGGAACACATCTTTGACCCACCCAAGGAGCTCAGATGTTCGATTGCAGGCACGGCACCGGAAAAGCATTTCAGTTTGGGCTGCCCCGCTCTTCACGGATGGGCCCATACAAATTTGTCCATCACGAATAGCACAATCTGTGTGAGTCCAATGAGAACACAGATCACAACCTATCCAACGACAAGTATTGACTTCAAAATCGAACTTGTTACAGATCACACACATGCACAGATTGCAAAAACCATTTCTATTGGTGCATATTTCACAAGTACAATCATCTGCTGGAAGTTGATTTTGACATGCTATATTTCTGCATCTCTTGAAAACAAAGACCTCAATAAGAGACGTTTGAGAAAGACTAATGCTTGGATGCAAAAATGCTTGAATTCCAGTATTTACCGCAACAAGGATCTCAAGCTGCACTCGATGTGCTCTAATTAATGTCTTAGCTGTCAAATCAGATCTACTCTGAACAAACTTCTGCAAAATCAAAAATTCTTCCCTATGCTGTGAACCACCATTGCCTTCAAGTATAGATCGAAGTCCATTCTTTAGCTCTTCTAAGAACTCATCAGGCAAACGGCGCATCTTTTCTGAAATAATATCAACCCGTTCTCTTGCAATGTCACGAAGAGATATCTTATCGGCACTAGAAACATGGCAAATGACTGGCTGTTCAGAGCAATCATTTTCTGCTTTTCCATTTTCCATCTTCTTTGCCATGGCAGCATTAGCAGCAGGCCAAGTTTCTCTAGAACTGGCACTCTCAGTGGGGGACTCACGGATATTATCCGAGTTTGATCTGGGTTCTGGGACATCAGGGGACAAGCGAGGATCTGAGGACACGAGGGATAGAGAGCTTTGTAGTCCTCCTGGTCGGGGTTGCTGACGTGGAGGCAACATTTTTGATGCAGACTGGTGGTGGATATTAGAACCTGATGATGTACCCATCAATAGATGTTGCCCAATCTACCATTGACACATGTGGACATAAACAATCATCGGTAATTATGATCACCAAAAAGAATACAGATTCCATTGAAAATAAACTAATAAACAATAGAGAGAGAATAATATCTTCATAAACAATGACCAAAATAAAATTAAACTTGGCAGGCCATCGTCCACCCATCAAGAATAAGAGGAAAAGACGATGAACTGATTCATCAGTCCAGCAAGGCTGTAGAGATCGGTTCTTCTAGTTTTACTTTATCTTTTGTCTTTAAAGTATTAAAGAAACGTATAATTTGGAACAAACAATAAACAATGTTAATATTCCTATCCAAAGCGCGTAATTCAGCTAAAATTCCAAGTTAAAAACATGCAGATCAGCTATCGCTTATCTATAGCAATAGAAAGAGCATCGTATACACAAGCAGCAAAAATCAAAAAGCGTACAATAGAAATATCAATCAGAGTTTCTTTTCCTCTTATTTTTTCGAAAAAAATTAAAATTACCAAAGATATAGATTAAAGTTGATCTGTTAGGGAAATGATAAATTGCAAGGAACGGAAGAACATTTTTATGAATCTTAAGACCGTTTCAAAAGGGGAAAAAAAAAAAGTAATATCCAAGTCAGCTAAGATCTAAAAGGAATCATTTTAAGCTAAAATTGACATTGTTTATGCACATCTTACTCAAAACCTAAAGAAAAACAGAAGTCAACATTCACTGTAATTTTCCACAGTTTCTCCAAACCAAACATAACAAGAGAAAAGAAGCGAAGAAGAAGAGGAAGAAAGCTGACCTGAGAAAAACCAAGGTAGACAGATGGATGAGGTCAGACAGAGAAGAATAAGGGAAACTTACAGATGTTGCGATCAGAAAGCTGAGATTTTGACCATTTTGCCCCTGGTTGTGGAGACTCCACGGGGATTGTAAGATGATGGCCGTGTGCCTGCGTGTGTTGTATTGTATCTTAAATTTTAAGATTTTTTTTTT
>CATIWF010095339.1:0-19195 GCA_949630135.1 Balakata baccata
CACCTCTTGTTTGAACAAATTTTAAATCATATACATCATTGTGGATTAAATCAAGTGGTCCACTTTCTCTTTCAATATTTTGAAAAGATGATCTAGTTAGTTTTGCCTTAACACAAATTTCACATTTATGTTTTATATCAATATGGAAATTAGGTATGTGGTTCAAGTTAATTAACCTTCTCAAGATATTATAATTAACATGTCTTAGTCTACCATGCCACAAACTGAAAGACTCAAGCAAATAAGCAGAAGAGGTACTTTCATTATTACATTTAATAACAATTACATTGAGCTTAAAAAGCCCATCAATAGCATACCCTCTACCTACATACATTTCACCCTTGGACAAAACAACTTTGTATGATTCAAAAACCATTTTGAACTTATGTTTGTTCAACAATGAACCTGACACTAAATTCTTGCGAATATCTGGCACATACAAAACATTGTTTAGAGTCAGCTTCTTATCAAAAGTCATCTTTAGCACCACTTGTCCTTCACCAAGAACTTCATAAGTGGCAAAATGGCCCATAAACAATTTTTCCCCACTCTTCAGCTTGAAGGTAGAGAACATCTCAAGATTTGAGCATATATGCCTTGTGGCACCAGTGTCAATCCACCATTCTTTTAGGTTATACCCAACCACGTTCACTTCTGATATCACAGCAGCAAGATTAATATCAGAAACCTCTTGTTAATATTTTGCAAGAGATTTGCTTCATTGCTCCTTTTCTTCTTTGGGAGCTTACAATCAGAAGCCTTCTGACCCATCTTGTCACAATTAAAGCATTTGCCTTGGAATTTCTTTTTAGAAACTCCACCTTTGGGACCCATTATAGGTTCCTTGAATTTCTTCTTTTTGGTATTTTATCTATATTCAACAACATTTACCTTAGCCTCAGAAAAATTCAACCCCCTCCTTTCTGAGCCTCTATTGTCTTCGTCAATTCGAAGTCTAACAATTAGCTCCTCAGTATTTATTTCCTTTCGCTTGTGCTTAAGGTAATTTTTGAAATCCTTCCAGCCATAGGGTAATTTTTCAATCATAGCAGCCACTTGGAAGGTTTCACTCAAGTTCATTCTTTCAGCATGAATATCATGAAGAATAACTTGAGGTTCTTGAACTTTACTTACCACAGTCTTGGAATCCACCATTTTATATTATAGGAAACGTCCCACTATAAATTTCTTGGCTCCGACATCCTCTGATTTATATTTCCGGTCCAATGATTCCCACAACTATTTTGCAGTCTTGATTCCACTATACATATTGTATAATGAATCATGCAGCCCATTCATGACATAATTCCTACACAAGAAGTCGAAATGAAACCAACTATCATAGGCCATCCTTGTTTAGACATCTTGCTCATCCTCTTTAAGAGTTGGAGCGTCCTCAACCAAGAATCATGCAAGATTCAAGGTAGTTAGATAAAACAACATTTTCTACTGCCACCTCTTGAAATTCAATCCATTGAATTTTATTGGTTTCTCTCCATGGTTCACAGGTACCTTTATAGGCACAATCGAAGAGACAACCCGAGCAACAGAAACTGATGTCTGGGATCCATCCTGAACATTGGTAGTAGCTACCGTGTTCTCCATTTCTATAACAACAAACAAAATTATATTAATTCCAAGAATTAATAAATCTGAATAAAGAATTAGCAAACGGAATTTGTCTTAAGAATGTTAGGCAAAACACACAATAAAATAGGAGAATTGTTAATTCGATATTCAAAAATAATAGAAATGGAAAACCAATTTCAGGCCTGTGTAGCACACAATTTCCTTAAGACTAATTCGCCTCCTACACAGGTATTTAGGATAACCAACGTTTGTCTCCTAGGATACAACAGATTCCAAGTAGTTGTTAAACACACAACACCTACTTACAACGAACTTTTAACTTATCACACCCTTTAACACTTGAGAAGAAGGAGAAGAAAGAAAGAACTCTTCAAGAAGAAGCAAAGTAAACTCTCCAAAAACTCTTTAAAATTCAAGCCAAAACCACCTATTTATACTAGATAGAGGAGATATGGGATTGATTGTGATTAATTTCCTTTAAAGGCTGCCAATAATGCCTTTGTAACTCTCAAATAATGATGAAATTAATCTTTGAAACATCAGAAATTGATATTCCAAAAGATATGAAGCTCAAAAGTTTATTTTGGAACAGAATCCACACGGGAGTGTGGATCTACCTTGCTCACACTGCAGGCACAACGACACGACCGTGTGGATCCACATGGGTATGGCAAACCTTCAGCCATGTGGATCAACATGGGAGTGTTACCAAATTTTCCAGAAATAAAAAATAATTTCTAAAAATTGGGCTTGTTCAGGACCACGAGATTTTGGGCCGACATTCGTGTGCGCAAGTCATGCACCCATGCATTGGCCTATCTCGGACCATGGATTTGCACCTCCCCTATGCCTGAGCACGCGAAAGAGAGCCTTCCATTCTACTTTTCTTACCCATGTAAGAATGCATTTTAATATATAAACACAAGTCCAACTTCAATTCTTAGTGATGTGGGACAAACTTCCACTCACTTTTCACCTTTAAATCTCCTTACCAAGGAGCTTACTTTGAGCTTCAATTTCTATTCACACATTTTCCATTTTGAGCATATGAATACATTAATTCATAGTCCTCATGTCAAAGAATATATATCCAGGTCTTTCTTCCAAAACCGAGTTGTGGGACCCACCTGAATAATCCTCTCAAAATGGCTCATAATCACAATTTTTTCCAACAATATTAACCTTATTTTTCCTTCATTCGTATAGTATTAACGTGCCATATAAATAAAATTTATAGTTTAACAGTAAATTTAATAAATTTTTATCATCATTCCATAATTCAATTCATTCACAGAATCAATCGCATACAAGTTTAAGGGGCGAATTTAAGCAATTATATGTACAAATCTCATCTATGGAGCCACAAAAATCTGTCTCAACACCTTATTCGCTGAGGTGGTCGTCTCCACCAATAAAACCGTTGCCTAACATAAATATTAATACAATGGATTAACAACCAAAATTCCGTGTTCTTAAAATCAAGAACTCTAAATCTGTGCAAACCAAACCCACTCTGAAAATCTTGAAGGATGAAGAGAAACCAATTACTTAATCATAAATGAGTGAGAATGGTGCACTATAAATTAAAATTCAATATAGCTATACCTTGTTTTCTATGGGACACAGTGTATCTATGAAGGAAATGAAAAAGATAAGAAGTGAATTTTTCTACATTGGGAATGGGCTGGTGGAGTGGCAAGCCTAAGTATTTATAGCAGTGTATAGGGTTTGTAGAGAAACAAAAGAATGCATTTTAAAGACGATGACTTTGATTAACGGTACCTCAACTATATAAATTGTAATAATTCAGTCTCTTAAAAATTATTTGTAATATGAAATTATCTTAAATTTTATTTTATAATTAAAATAATATTTAAAAAACTAATATATTATAATTTACAAAATTGGAATAACGTTGGTGAATTTTACCTTTTAAAGATAACCCTGGTGCTAAAATCTAACCCTTAAAGCGGGTGCTTGCTATCTTGTTTTATCAAGCGTGTAAAGCTTTGGATTTCATATTCTTTTCTTTTTACAATATATTAAACTTAAATTTTTTTTCCTTTATTCTTTTAACCCTTTAACTTTCTAATTATTTCATTTTGAACCTAAATTAAATTCATATTCATTTATTATATCTTTTTTCTTATTAAACTTTAATCCTTTTTAATTCTTTTTTTTTAAATTACTAATTTACCTTTTTGTATACCAAATTAACTCTCAAACCTTATTTCGTGAGCGTTATATAACCAAGATTTACTAGAAAATTAATAAGAGTTAAAATTACTAAAAATTTATCCAAGAGTTACTAAGATTTACTCAAAATTTACCTAAGATTTACTAGAGATTTACCCGATATTTACCATAAGTTTACCCAAAGTTTACTCAAGGTTTACTTAAGTTTTATCAGAAAATTAATGAAAGTTGAAGTTACATAAAATTTATCCAAGATTTATCCAACCTGGGTTTATCAGAAATTAATGAAAGTTGAAGTTACTTAAGATTTATCAAGATTTACCTAAGATTTACTCGATGTTTACCTAAGATTTATCTAAAGTTTACCCAAAATTTATCCAAGAATTACTCAAAGTTTACCAGAAAATTAATGAAAGTTGGAGTTACACAAAATTTGTTTAACGTTTACTAGAAAATTAAAAAAAGTTGAAACATAAGATTCACCTCAGGTTTACTTAAGATTTACCTAACGTTTACCAGAAAATTAACGAAAGTTGAAATTACCCAAGGTTTATCTAAGATTTACATAAGATTTATCCAAGATTTATTCAAGGTTTACTAGAAAATTAATGAAAGTTGACGTTACTTAAGGTTTACCCAAGATTTATCCGAAGTTTACCTAAGTTTTACTAGAAAATTAATGAAAGTTAAAGTTACTCATGGTTTACATAAAATTTACTCAAAGTTTATCCAATATTTATATAAGATTTACTCAAAGTTTACGAGAAAAATAATGAAAATTGAAGTTATCCAAAATTTATCCAAAATTTATCCAAAATTTACCTAAAATTTATCCAAAATTTGCCCAAAAGTTTACCCTACAAATAATTACCAAAAATCTACATGACATTTACTAAAGTAAATAATCTTAATTAAGTTAATTAAATAAGGATAAAACCTTCATTTTTTGTGATACCAAATTAATCTATTGTTGGTTCTTTTGTTCCCATTGAACTTTATGCCTACAAATCCCTTAAGTACCACCATCACAAAATGCAATCTATTGTCTTATCTTAGTATTATCTTCGAGCAAATTATTTTTAAATTCCATGGGATATCCAATCATTAAATAACTGGCATCCAAGAAATGCTTTGTGAGTATTTTCTCTTAATCAAATTTCTCATGCTTCATTCCTTCCAAAATCCAAATTGAGTAAATATTGTTATCTTTGTTTTCAAATCTTCATTACTTGCATCAAAGAAAAAAAGAAAAACCCAAAATTAGCATTGGATCGAGCAGATCTATCATAAATCACGAGAACACAGTATCGTAAGAGGATAATCGAGCACGAGATCACAGTATAGTAAGAGGACAATTGAGAACCAAAGGGAAAACAACAAGCTAAAGAGATCTGTGTAGAGACATTGTTGAAGTGAAATGATGAAACAAGAGAGAAAAATTGAATAGTTGCGGAGGAGAAATGAGGAAGAAGATGAAGATGTAGATGGAGAAAAAATCATTTGAAAAGTGAGAATTGGATTTAGCCAATCATTATGTCAAAGTAGCCACATAGTGAAAACAAAAAATGAAAAAAAAAAGATAAAACTGAAAAGTTTACTTGATAAAAATGAAAAAAAAAAAGTTTATGTAAAATCCTCAAAAAATTAATGTTTTGAGCGAGACTGCTTGTTTCACTAAAATTTTTTTCACAATTAATGAAATTTTGAAATGTAAAATTACAATTAAACTTAATTTGAAGCATAATATTTTATGTTAAATGTAGTTTGAAGTATAAATAATATATTTTTCCTTGGAATTGATGAAATTTTAACAATTTTAATGTCAAATATTGGGTTGAAGAAATTAACATTTATATAGAATCCACTCACCAATCTTTTGCACATATGACCAACCATAGGGGCAGATTTACCCCATTCAAATTTGTCTCTTTATTGGATAGATTTTTTTAGCACATAAAGTTGAGCTAAACAAACAAAACAAAACTAATGGAAATGAGTAACCCAACTAACGTTGGGGAGAATTTTAGAGAAACAGTGTAACAATGACTTCAAGGCATGTATCAAGATGTTATTTTTTTTAAAGGTGAATTTGTTCTCATGTTAGGATGCAACGAAAAAACAGAGAGCAATTTGGAATATTGATCTCTAAACTTGGCAACCTTAGTGTATAGGAAGAGTACTGAAAACTTGAAGGTTCTGCAATAACCTTTGATTCTAATATGCTTTTACAATGTAGAACACATATTAGATTCCTAAAAGACTTAGAACAATTATTTCTATAATTTTCTAGCTTAAATAGGTCGATTCCACTAGAATTAGATCGAATTAAATAGAATCCTACATGAAAAATGACTCTCAACTAAAAGCTGAAATCGCAAGGTGTCACGATTGTGCCAATTAGCGCTCCCATGATAGAGATTAATCTTTGCTCAGTGGTGTTGACATGCCGATTGGTACTCCCGTGATAGAGGCTAATGCCCCAACATTGTCTCTACTATGCATATCCTCACGCTCGCGCCACCTATACCTAGAAATGTAACGGTCGTGACGATTGTCATGCCCGTGATTGTGCTTTGGTGCTAAAAATGTCACTAGCGTGACATATTGAAAATATCCTATAATCTCCCCCTATTCTCAATATGTATATAGAAAACACATATCAGATTCAGCAATCATACATTATATGCATAAATAATGGTATCTTGCGATTTGAACCACTATATAGTAGAACTTCATTACAATATATCAGAATACAATGGTAGACAAGTTTTGAAACTCATATTCTATGTAATAAGTAGAAAACAACTTTGCACATATAACCATTGCACTTTTAGGCTGCATATCAATTGACATTTTTATCTTTGGCCATGTGTCCATGTATCATTTATGAATGTTTGAGAGCCAAGCCCTTGAGCTCATTGAAGCGACTGCACTTCACATCCACATAGGTAGACCTTTTCATGCCCTTGTATTAAGCATGTGACCTAAACAAAATATTGTCTTTAGGTCTATTAAGAGTTCATTCTCAACCTCATATAATAAAAAAATATGAGTACTAAGCACTATTTTACCTTAGGATGACATAAACAAACTATTAAATGCTTGCAAACCATACTAATAATGTACTTTGTTTATTGAACTTAAGACTTGATGTTGTATCAAGCGTTAAGTTAAGTTTCCATCATTGGTGATTTAAATCAATGAGATTGAGCCTTATCCCCCCTTGATTTTTTATTCACCAAGTCTCTTGGTTTTGGTTAATGGATTTACCAAATTTTGAGCCGATCTTATAAAATCAATTGTGATCACCCCTTTCGAGATCAACTCTCTCCTTGACCGTGTCTTTGTCTAACATGTCTAAATTTGCCATTATAGACATGACTATAATCTTTAGCTAATGTAGCTTCACTATCTCAATGGATAGATATAGGTGCAATTGGCTAAGGCCATAAAGGTATATTATGAAGCACATTTCTAAGTCGTTCAGCTTCTTTAGCTGCTGAAGCCAAAGCTATAAACTCAACTACCATTGTGGAATTAGCTATGTAAGCTTGTTTCTTGGAAACCCAAGAAATCGCACTACTACTAAGCATAAAGATCCACCTACTAGTAGAGGCATATTCCTCTCTGTTAGTAATCTAACTTGTATATGAGTACCTTCCATTACTGATGGATAACCATCATAACTTAAACTATAATTCATAGTTTTTTTCGATACTTCATAATTCTTCTAATTGCAAACCAATGCATATCATTTGGATTACTTATGTATCTACTCATCTTTCTAATAGCAAAAGCCATGTCTGGTCTAATGCATGTCATTGTATACATTAGACATCCTATTAAGTTGACATATTTTGGTTGTGATACTAGGCTGCCCTCATTTTTAAACAGTTTCAAGCTTGGACCAAGCGGGTTAGAGGCAAGATTACAATCATAATGATTGAACCTTTTGAGCACTTTCACAATATAATGAGATTATGAAAGTGATATACTTTCTTCATCTCTCGCTATCCGTATGCCAAGAATGATATTTGCCTCACCCATATCTTTCATAGCAAAATTGCTAGATAGAAATTCTTTTGTTAGTTGAACTACTTTAAGATCAGTTCAAAAGATCAACATTTCATCCACATATAGACAAATAATGACACCTTTATTGTCATTTTTGAACTTGCTATAAACATACTTATCTAATTCATCAATATAAAATCCATTAGCAAGAATAACCTTATCAAGCGTTTGATGCCATTGTTTAGATGCTTATTTTAATCTATACAAGGATTTAACAAGTCTATATGCTTTGTGTTCTTATCCATGCATAATAAATCCTTCGAGTTGTTTCATATAAACTTCTTCATCAAGTTCACCATTCAAGAATGCTATCTTTATATCCATTTAGTGAATTACCAGTGGATTGTTGCAATCTTTGCTACTAGTGTATAGATATCAAAATAATCAATACCATATTTTTAAGTAAAACCCTTGTGCAACCAATCTCACTTTTCTTTTATCCAAGGATCCATGAACCTTTCTTTTGGTTTTAAAGATCCATTTGCAACTAAATTGCTTGCAACCAAGTGGAAGATCTATCAATTCCTATGTATTGTTTTTAATTATGGAATCCATTTGATCATTTGTAGCTTCTTTCAGAAAGTAGCATCATAGGATTTCATTGCTTCCTTATATGTTAAAAGGTATGCTTCTATATTATAGCAATAATATATTTGGCTAACTATTGATTTTGTTGTTCCTTCTTTAAGAAATATTTGAAAATTATTACCAAAATTCTTTGTGTTCTAAGCTCTTTTGCTCCTTCAAAGTTCAATGACTTCTTCACTATCATTATCAATGATATTTTTCCCTTTTTCAAGGTCTGAACCATCTCCATGTTCTGAAATTGGTTTTGAAGCTATATTGAATCGATTTTCATTAAAGATAGCATCCCTTAATTTAATAACTGTGTTTATTGGTATTGAATTATTAGGCTCAAGAATCATGAACCTATAAGCTTTAGAATTTAATGCATATCTAAGGAAAATGCACTTTACACCCCTTTCACCCAATTTCTTTCTTTTGGGTTTGGTTACTTTCATAATTGCCTTACAACCCCAAACCTTTAAATAGTTTAGTTTAGGCTTTCTTTTGTTCTGAAACTTATATGGAGTTGTGTTACTCCTTTTACTAGGAACACAATTTAGGATATGACAAGCTATTTGTTGGGTTTTGAGGATATATCTCACACACAAAATATCAGCGGAAACAAAAAAAATCAACACCCAAATCATAGGATTCTACTTGTGCTATTAAAACTAATTTAACAAAATCATAGTTGGAAATTATAATTTAATTTCTTGATCCAATTCTTCAAATTCCTTCTTATTAGGTTGTAGCAAACCACAACAATCCAATGTTATATTGTCTCTAAAGAAATCATAAGGGTAATGGTTTGAACACATACAATGTGCTAGCATTATGTATGTTCTTTAAGAGAAATTCTAAGAAAATTAACTATTAATTTTTTATGGTGGCTCATCAGTTTTTCTAATAAAAATACTATTTATAAGTGTTTCCAAATACCCTATAGTTGGAAAATTTATCAAAATAGGTTTAGGGGCCAATTTGGCATTTTTATTCCAAATTGGCCAAAACTTGGCCAATTCTGCTAGCACCTGCACGCTTGGCTTGCCCAGCATACAAGCACTACCCATGGCAGGCCGGTGACCAGCTACGAGACCACAACTCCCCTGAGCAATTTTTTCGGATTGTTTTTTCTTGTGATCCCATCACAATACGACCATAAATAATTCTCTCATATTTTTGGATTCCATCCAAAACCATTTTACTCATTCTTCACACCTCCAATGCGTATGACCCATTAGGTTCCCAATTATGTTGGCCACTCAAATTAACAATTAATTCGAGCAAGCCATGAGCGGTATATAGCAACACATCATAACCCCCAATTGACCGGAAAGTCAATGGTTTGACTATAAATATTTCCATAGATAACAATATATACAATTCATCCTTTCACCATCCTATACCCCACTCAGTTCAGAGCATGGACTATGTGTCAGCTCCTGCCAGACTGACTAAGTCACACTTAGCCCAAATGATGTTAGATCTTGCCCTTGGGACTCATTACTTTATTAGATATATCATTGAATACCATCTTTATGATGTTTCCACTCTAGCCAGAAATTCCCGAGTAATGATCCTGACAAGAGGCCGTGGGTATACTCTTCCTCTATTAAGAGTGATGAATCCTCTGTTGGCTACCCAATTACCTTTGAATACCTCAATCTATACCCAATCACCACCCTATAAGTGACCTCTATGAGGCAACAAGGAATGGAGTCAAAGCACAGAATCAGTATCCAAGATATACTTGCCCCATTGCTATGATGAGACTATCATTGACATTTGAGTAGATAATCCATATAATTGTCTCACAACAGGTCATCCAATGTACTTAACTACTCTTAGCAAGCATCCACATGTTAACTTTGAACATTTCATGCTCACAACTTATGAGATCTACTGCTTGATCTAATCAAGAAATATAACATATGCTAGTCTATCTGGATCAATAATGTCCCGTCTTGTTGATCCTATGACTAGGGATAATTTAGATCCTAACATAATTACATACGATAGGAATCTCATTACCATGATCCCATCATGATTTCCTTCATATTATGTTTCATATCATGGACTTTTATTAATTAGTTTAAGATCTATATCAATTCATATGCAAATGAATATTAATATATTGAAAGAATGTCTTTATAAATGTGTACACTAACTGTCTAAGGCAATTGCCTTTTGGGTACATCTCTAACAATCTCCCACTTGCACTAAAGCCAATCGCCATTGTACATTACACTATAGTCAAGGATATGACTATCATATTCCTTTTAGGGTTTTGGTCTAGTGACTCGATCAGATATTTTCTGATCAGTGGGAACTCTTTCTCTCATTACGTCGTATCTACCATTGATTTCTCTTATCAATTGATAACGGTGAGTACATATTTGGACCTTTTGATGAGACCATGATTCCTTTGGATATACAATGGCTCTATTGTTGTTCCAATCATATTGGATTTACAATAGTATAAATCACTTCTAACTTTGTGATGAATTCTCTTATCCAAACCATTTCCTCAGTTACCTTGGAAGTTGTAATGTACTTTCAGTTGTGGAATCCACAGTTATAATCTGTTTGGAACTCTTCCAATTGACTGGATAACTATTTAATGTGAATACATAGCAAGACTAGGATTTTGAGTTATCCTTGTCGAGTTGGAAGCTGGCATCTATAATCCCGTTTACCTTAAGCTATTATCTCCTTAAACTAAGAATACATCATCAATCCTTCTCAAGTATTTAAGGATGTTCTTGACAATCACCCATAAACCCATGACGGGATCATATTGATATCCACTCATGACACTCATAGCATGATATCCATTGGGCTTAGTACACAGCATAGTACATAATGAATCCAAGAGCCCATGCTTATGGAATCACATCTACACTAGTATATTTGTCTTATGTCTTTGGACATAAAGACTCAGAGAAGGTAATCCTATCGATCATAGGAATAGATCCTCTCATAGACTACTTCATGCTAACCACTTTAGCATCTTAACAATGTAGACTAAGAAAGAATGAGTAACCTCATATATCTATCTCTATAGATCTTTATCCCTTATGGCATGTTACTTTTTAAAATCCTTATTGAAGAATTATTTTAGCGTAACAAATTGACTAACTTAGAAATGAGTGATCATTTCCTGCTAATAGTATATCTTCCATATATTTCACTAGGAACATAATAGCACTCCCACTAACCTTCTTGAAAACACATGATTCATCCACATATTGTGAGAAAACAAACTCTTTGATTACCTCATCAATTTAGATATTTCAACTCTCGGATGTTTGCATTAATCCATTAATGGATTTTACAATTTGCATCTTGTTTCGCCATCATTAGATATGAATATCTTAAGTTGTATCATGTACACATCTTAAGTTAGATTTCCAAAATGAAACCTGTCTTCATATCCTTTTACAAAATCTCATCACAATGAGTAGCAAAGTCTAGGAGTAATATGATGGATTTAAGCATAGTATATGGAGTAAAAAGTCTTGTCAAAGCCAACCTTTGTCTTTAACGATGTCTTTTAACTACCAACTCTAGCTTTATAGGCAACTGCATTACCTTCTATATCGGTCTTCTTAAAAATCCATTTGCTCCTAATGGGGCTTTATCCTATTAGGTGGATCAACTAAAGTCCTTACTTGGTTTACAGACATGGAATCCGTATTCGACTTATGGATTATAGTCATAGTCATATTCTAAACTTTTCAAAATTTCTTCATAAGTAGTAGGCTCATTATCCTTTATGAACAATACGACCATTTTGTTCACTTATAAGAGATCTATATCCCTTGGCAACAACTCGTATCCTACTTTACTTATAAAGCTCTTGTGTTTCATAAAGTCTTACTGTTACTTCATCTATATGAATAGCATATTTAAGCTTTATCAGTTGATTCATGTCTGATTGAGTATATTTGAACTTCATTAAGTTCAATCTTGCTTCCACTATCTTCTTATAGAAAAAACTCTTTCTTTTGAAAGATAGCATACTTTGAACAAACACTTTTTGTTCAAATAGTGGTAATATTGATATCTAAATGACTCTCATTTGTTATCCCACCTATAGACATTGGGTTAGATTGAGCTTTTAACTAATCCAACATTATCTACTTCTCTTAAGCAGGATAATCCTAAACTTTCATTTTTGAAAGAATAGGCTTTATGTTATTTCATATCTTATATGGAACAATATCAACTGACTGATAAGTTATTATGTTTATCACAAAATATCAGCGGAAACAAAAAAAAACCAAAACCCGAATCATAGGATTCTATTTGTCTAATTAAAACTAATTTAATAGAATCATAGTTGGAAATTATACCTTTAATTTCTTGAACCATTTCTTCAAATTTCCTTCTTATTAGGTTGTAGCAAACCATAACAATCCAATCTTAAATTGTCTCTAATGATAATCCACACAGAAATGGAAGAAAGAAACCACAAGGGTAATGGTTTGAACACACAATATGCTAGCATTGTGTATGTTCTTTAAGAGAAATTATAAGAAAATTAACTATTAATTTTCTATGGTGGCTCATCAATTTTTCTAATAAAAATACTATTTATGGGTGTTTCCAAATACCCTATGGTTGGAAAAATTATCAAAATAGGTTTAGGGGCCAATTTGGCATTTTTATGCCAAATTGACCAAAACTTGGCCAATTTTGCCAGCACCTGTGCGCTGGGCCCAACGCATAGGCCCTGGCTTGCCACGGGCCCATGGCAAGCTAGTGGCCCGTATGCCAAATTGGCCAAAACTTGGCCAATTCTACCAGCACCTGTGTGCCAGGCCCAGCATGCAGGCACTGGCCAACCACGGGCCCATAGCAAGCTACGGGTCCGCAACTCCCCCGAGCAATTTTTCCAAATTTTTTTTTGTTGTGATCTCATCACTATTAGCATTGCCTCTCCCCAATAGCCTTGACTAAGGCCTAAATTTGACATCATTGCATTTACCATTTCCATTAGAACATGATTTTTGCATTCAGCCGTACCATTTTGTTGTGGTGTGTAAGGGGCTATAATCCCATGCACAATTCTTGTGCTTTTAAAGTATTTTGGATCATAGTAGTCTCTCCCTTTATAAGACCTTAATCTATTGATATAGGTTTTATAATGTAATTCAACTTTGGTTTTATACACAACAAAAGAATTCATGACTTCATCTTTAGAATACAACAAATAAACATAACAATATCTACTATAAACATCAATGAAAGTCACATAATACTTCTTATTTCTTATAGTTGGAGTTGCATGCAAATCACCAACATCACTATGTATAAGTTTCAACAATTTTGTTATTCTTTCTATCTTAGGAAACGAATTCCTTGTTATCTTAGTTAACATGCAAGTTGTGCATTTCTTTCCTAAGTCATTTTTATCAAGATATGGTAAAAGGTCCAATTTTATTATATCATTAATTCTTTTAAAATTTACATGCCCAAGTCGATTATGCCATAAAAATAAAGATGAATCAACAATATAAATTGTACTTGGTACATTATTATTGATATTAGAAAGAGTAATACAATTTAGCTTAAAAAGACTATCACTGAGATAGCCCTTACCCACAAACATTCCCCCTTTTAAAAGAACAAATTTGTTTGCCTCAAATATAAGCCTAAAACCATATTTATTTAACAAGATATTCGATACAAGATTCTTTCTTACTTCTAGTTACATAAAAGACATTAGTCAATGTTAAAACCTTCCCATAAATGAATTTCAGCTCTACATTACCAATGGCTTTGACAAAGACAGTTGAAGCATTTCCCATGAAAAGAACAGTGTCATCAATAACTGGTTCCTACAAATGTTGTGTGTAGCTCTTCAATCAATCCACTAGGCCACCTCATCCTCAAGAAGGTTAACCTCTAAAATAACAATAAGATAATCATTGCCAGTTGTATTAGAGGAGATAGCTGCCTTTTCTTTTTCAAGCAATTTTTTTAGGAATCGGTGTTCATTCTTCTAATGTCCTTTCTTTCTTACAAAAGAATTGGCCTTTCTTTTTCTTGTTTTTCGGTTGACCATTGCCATCATTTGGCCTTTTGTTTTTATGCGACTAGTCACTCCCTTCTACCCATACGAACATGCTATAATGGTTTGGCCATCTTTGTAATGCTCCACCGAATATAATGAACTAGTAGCCGATGGCTATTCATTTATGTGCCTTTCTTTGTGTGGTTATGACTCTTTGATGTGATGCCATGTTTATGTATTATCTTACTTACGTTATCATATCGTGCTTGCAAATACCATCGATTATTCGGTCGTCGGCCCGAATCTAGTCCATGTCCCATCTTATATATAGAATTAGCGGAATAACCTTTGGCTGGCTTACTTGAACGCGACCCAAGTGAGCACCACACGGTCCCGAGTGTCCAGGCCCTTGACATTTGCTTTGAAGGATTTCAGGATTTTCCTTCCTCAACCATATGCACTTTGGATATCTAGCTTTCAGATTCCTTCATATTTTTTTGCATGCGTACTTCAGCTTCCACATACATTTTGAGAGCCAGTTCATTAAGGGTTATTTCACCCTTGTCATGTTTGAGAGTTTTTTAAACTCTTTCCAAGATCGGGTAATTTATCAATAATAGATGAAATAATGATATTTGAATCCATATGCATACCATGTTGAGTAAAGTGATTAAAAATCCTTTCAATTTCAGAAAATTGCTCCATTACCAGCCTATTATCATCCATTTTATAGTTTATGAAACCAAAAACCAGAAATTTCTTACTTTTTGCATCTTCTTGAATGTACCTGGCCTCAAGTTTGCCCCACAGCTCCTTTGTCGTCTTAATAGGATGAAAAATGTCGAAAAGGGAGTCACACATGGCATTGAGGATATGGCCTCTGTATATCTTATCATCGATGTCCTACTTTTGCCTCCTTCAGGTTTAAGCCACAATTTCATTCTCCTCTTGAGTTAGCCTATCAATATTGAGGACATAGGCAATTTGAATTGTTACCAGTAGGAAGTGGACACATTTTTGCCATCTTATGAAGTTTCTTCCATCAAACTGTTTCAGTTTGATAATGCTAGTCGTCAAGTCCCTTAGAAAAGCCATTAATACAAACAAAATTAACCTTTATTGGGGAGAATTTTAGAGAGATTATGTAACAATGGCTTCAAGGTGTGTATCAAGATGCCACTTTCCTAAAGGTGAATTTGTTCTCCCTTTAGGATACAATGAAGCAACAGAGAACAATTTGAAATATTGATCTCTAAACTTAGCAGCCTTGGTGTATAGCAAGAATAATGAAAACTTGAAGGTTCTGCATTAACCTTCGATTCTGATATGCTTTTATAGTGTAGAGCACGTATTAGACTCTAAAAGACTTAGAACAATTATTTCTATCTTTTTCTAGCTTAAACAGGTCAATTCGAATAGGATTATATCGAATTAGATAGAATTCTATATGAAAAAGGATTCTCAGCTAAAAGCTGGAATCGCAGGGTGTCACGGTCATACCGATTGGCGATCTATGCTGATTGATGCTCTTGTGACAAAAGCTAATTCCCCAACACTATCTCTAGTGTGCATATCCTTACGCCACCTATACAAAAAAACATCATAGTTGTGACGATTGTCATGCCTATGACAGTGGTTTTGTGATAAAAATGTCACTAGTGTGACATATTGAAAATATCCAACTAAATCATCATGCAACCAAAAAATAATTCCAACAGGAGGATCAATTAACACATGAGTACAAAGTTCAAAACCATAAGCCATGTGAGATAAGTAATCCACTACAGAGGTGGATTTGTAAGAGAAATCGTACTATATGGGCCTAATTAATTGATTAGTCTATATTTGTTGTAAGGTTCTGAAGAAGTTGATCCACTCTTATGGGCTTAACTATGTTAAATTCAGTATGGAATGATAATGTGGGCTCTTATTCTTTTTTGGGTGTGATAGACATCTCAATATTGACACCATATGAGAGCTAAGTCTCTCCTCTTCCTAGCTAATAGATCAATTCTCTACATTAAGAAACTAGAGACATAAAAGTTAAAGGCATCAATCATCTTAGCTGAGGAAATGGGAGAATCTCTTTGTGCACTATGTTCTTTTTCCTCTTTGACTATGGATTCCATGCAGACTAGAAGTGGAAGCATTAAATATTATCAATTCTACATGGAGTTGTGTCTTGAAGGTTTGATCAAGAGATAGAACCAACAAAGACGTGTTCTTTTTCCTTCTTAAGGCAATTGAACTAGATTGGTGTTCTTGGTTAATATGAAAAAGATCTTAGCATGAAATATGGGTTAAAGCATGTATTAGAGACATGCATTATTTGAACTCATATTATTTAGTTTAACATATGGTATCAGAGCAGTGTTGAATGTTCTTAGAACCCATTTTGTATTATCCTCGTGAAGTTGAAGAGAGATAATTGTATTTAATTATTTTTTGTGGTCTTTTGATATAGTTAAAAACATGCTTGATTTCTTGTTTTTTTTAATATTTGGGTGTTATAATTGACAAAAACAAAAATATTAGTGATTGCATGTTGTTTTAAGATGAAATATAGACAAACTGGGTGTTAATTTTCTCGTGAACAGTAGCAATTTTATGGTGGGGAGACTAGATTTCTTTTTAAAAAAATCAGGTGCAGAAAGAGATGAGGCGCGTGTGAGATAAGTCCAGAGACCTATTTGGAGACTGTCTGGCACGTGTGGTGCACGTGCCAACAGCCTCTCTGGCGCGTGAATTGCACGCGTGCGCCTGATTCCTTTTTTCAGTTTTTATAGTTTTACCCCTAAAGTCTTATGCATTTTGCAATTAAGTCCCTATTTAATTATTGTTCACTCCCTAAGGTATTTTTTAGCCCAATTTCACCCCAAAATTAATTTAGTCCTACATTAATTTTTTAAAGCCATAATTGAGAAAAAATTGTGACACTTCATAAGATAAATTTTTATCTAATATTTTTTATCTATGCATATAAGGCATAAAATTATCACATTTTGGAGAAAATTTTTCTCATTTATAAATTAACAATGCAATTAATTAAATTACTAGGAATATAATTTTTAAGATATAAAGCAAAATGTCTATAAGGAATAAAAATTATATTATTATATTATTTTCAAGACAATAAATAAGATTTATCCTAGTACAAGAATTTCTTTTAAAATTGGTTAAAATATTATCGCAAAACGACCTTTTTAGCTGAGATTTTGAGAAAATTTTGGTCTTATGCATTTTAGGGATGTCTCAAATTTGGTTTATAATTATTCAGCCAAAGGTGTTTATTATAAATTAAATTTAGATATGGATAAAATAAGATATATAATTGGGAATGAATTGGTACGAGTGATTTATTCACCCAAAGGTGGTAAATTTACAAATGCTGGGTAAATTCCTAGACATGCTTATATAAAGAATTTACTATTGTATGTGATATGATTTGCCCAAAGGTATTTATATAATGATGCGTTGAAATTCTTTGTGTGATAATACTCTTTTATGGCTTAGAGTATTTTTATTATCTTGAACTGAAGTGTTACATTGTTGATTTTTCAATCATATTCTCAATCAATAACAATACTATAACAATTGAAATATTGACTGATTCTAACTTCAAGACATATAAGAGAGACATCGAATTGGCCATGAAGTTGGCAGATATTGATGTTACCATGACAACCCCGAAGTTAGCAGATCTAACACTGGAAATTTCTTATGTGGAAAGAGAGGTACATTCAAGTTGGAATAAGATGAGCCCTATGTGCTATGTGACCATTAAAAGGTCAATTCTAGAGCATCTATTAAGTGGTCTGCTAGATATCAATATGGCAAAAGATTTTCTAACTGTAGTGTCTCAGCAATATCAGGTGTCTATCAATGTGAGATAGGTACCCTTCTGAAGCAACTATATTCCATGAAGTATAATGGAGTTGGAGGTGTTAGAGAATACATTCTTACAATGGTCCATATATAGACCAGGTTTTAAAACCTTGACATTGTTTTCCCCGATGCTTGTATAGTACATCAAGCTCTCAATGCTCTACCTCTAGAGTTTGTGATGCTTATTACTGCAAACAACTCGAGATAGGATCCTTGGACTGTCAATGCTTTCATTCCCATATGTGTTACTGAGGAGGAAAAGGTTAAGGTAGACAAACCAGTACAGCGCTTCTTGTAATCAATCCTCAATAGAAAGGCAAAAGAAAAGGCAATAAAGCTATATCCAATGCTTCTAGTGCTGCTCAAAGTCATGTTAAGGATGTTGCCTGGTCTAGTGTTGTAGGTGTTGATAAGGGAATTGTGAAAAAGGAACTTAAATGTTTCTTTTACAAAAGGAAGGGCCATAAGAAGGTTGATTGTCTCAAGTATAAAGCTAGGTTAGAAAAAATCAGCTTATAAGTAACTCTTTTGGTCTTATTGTTTGTGAATCCAATTTAGTTGATACCACTTCCAGTTCTTAGTGGCTTGATAGTGGAGCGACTAAATATGTTTGTAACATTCTCGACCATCCATACATGCATTATCACATGCATTTCATTTAGACATATTTATTTTATAAATGTCTGTCACACGAAACACATGCATACGTAGGGATTTCGACGTGAACGTATTCACGAGATAGACTTGACACGGGTCGGTTTATTGCAATAGGACCAAGTCGTACGTGTCTAGCTATAATTTAAATAAGGACACAAGATATTGAAAATGAAATTTAATAAATGATTACTTTTGAAATAAAGGAAA
>CATIWF010095362.1:0-15131 GCA_949630135.1 Balakata baccata
ATGGAGCGTCATTTTTTTCTTTTAATTCCTTCCATAAATTAATTGTATTAGGTGGATATTTGAATAATAAATTGCCTCAATTATATATCATTTTTTAACTAAATTAATAATTTGTTGAAAATGTGTAATTCCAGATCGATAGCCCATAAAGTCCAACAATATTTAGTCTGACATTCCAAAAATTTAGAGATCAACATCGAAAAAAAAATTAATTTGATAATTGATATTATATTTATAAAATAATAATTTTTTATACGGTAATACATTATTATTTTTATTATTATTAATAATTATATTTATGAATAAATGAATGGACGTACTGTAAATTGAGAAATTTGCCGGACAATATATATAACACTAAAATATGCAGGCACGAGGAAACACGAGAATATGGTTATAGATATAGCATATAGATGGGCACACAGGTATTAGAGGAAGGAAAAATTATTAAATTTATTAAACAAATTCAATCATATAATAACATACATTTAATTATGTTATTTTTATTTTCATATAAAATAATTTAATACATATCATTATATAATTGGATTAGTCTACGAATAATATAGTAGATCCGATATATTTAAGAATTGATCCAGTGGACGGTAACGCGAGACAATTGTATTGTTTTCTCCATTCATAATGATTATGTGCTTGAAATCTGAAATCTCACATAAAAATACTAGGACAAGTTTTTAGGCTAATTGCCTCATGTACCCAAATGCATATACTTGCTTGATGTTATACATATAAATAATCCTGATAGAAAATGGCATTAAACAGAACTTGATCTATCTATACAAGCTAGTTTTATTCATTCATTCTTCTTCTTCTTCTTAGCCCCGGATATGTGTTTTTTTCATCGAACATAATTAAGTTCAAGCAATTGCATTAGAAGATCAATAGTTTCCATCCCAAGGGTTATCTAATTGTTTTTTTGACTTCCCTCCAACTGTGAACCTCATTAGCGGCACCTTCTCTTCTGCATATGAAATTTCAGCACATATTATAGAGACTATACATATAATTCGAGATTTTTGCACCAAGAAAATGCATTTTCAGATCAAACATGAATCAACATGGAAAAAAAAAAACATTTTCCAATGAATTTTTAACTCTATGATTGAGCACTACTTTTAGTTAGTTAAGTAGCTTGTCAAACTTACTAGTCAAAAAATGCCGAGGGAAGGAAGACTGTTCCAATTCCCTGGTTGCTGCTGCCTGTGAAATTAGCAGAATCAAAACAACAAAGAAAATCATACAAGTAGTTATAAACTTCTTCAAGCCCATCTTTCTTGTCTTTGTTTCTTTGGCATAGAAATCCCTGCCTATGACACCAACTATATATAGTTGCAAATTTGCATATGTTCACCAAATGCGGCTTCCTCCTTTTTTTCCTTTGAGAAAGGTTCAGAGTCTCCTTCCACGTAATCATCAGACTGCCATAAATGCTTTGTTTTACTTCAAATGTTCATTTTGCAATCTTCATAATTTTTTTTTTCAAAAAAATTAATTATTATAAAATTTTCATCATAATTTATTTAAATACCCTTTTTCTAATTCTCTAAAAAAATTAATAATTTCAATAAATAAGGATAAAATAGCAAAAAAAATATGAATTAAATATTCTATTGACTTCTAAAAATGAATTACTTGAAACAAAATTAAAAATCCAAAATAACCATAAAATCTAAAAATCAATGTTGCATTGTGACCTGAAACTGTATAATGAATATAATTTTTGTAATTTTTCAATGGATGACTCGACTTTGAATATATTTGAGGTCAGGCAATTGTATCTAACTATCTATAATTAATGAGAACAAAAGTGTTGCCGTGGATACTGGATTGTATTGACACCATAAAGTATTTGACTTTATAATAGTTGCTTAATTTGTATTTGGAATTAGTCTTTCTTTTTTCTTAGGTATTTGTTAAAGTTTCAAATTTATACTTCAATCCTTCCAACACTATTACGAAGACGAAGAAAATTTTGAAGAAATTGAAAATAGAAGAGGCCAATGGTTATATCTTAAACAAAGTCATAACATGGTGTCCACAAATGCGGCTGCACAAAACCCAAAATAAAAATATTAAGTTTCAGATAAGTCTGAAGGAAAATACCAATAATCTTTCCCTCTTATGAGCTACCGAGTCTGGATTCATGCACTCTATAATTCACATGATATTCCCAAATAGAAAAAAAAAATTGATTAATAATATGCTCACGTGGAATAACCATTCGTGTATCCACAACTTAATTTGAATCCGAAAGAGTGAACATTACCCTCCTACTCCTAGTGTAATTTAAGGAAAAAGCAACGCAGGCAAACTTACCAGCAATTTAGGCTTGAGGAATTGTGTCTCAGCTCCTTTGTTGCTTCATTGAAATGTTAACAGAAGCATAACAAAGAATTATTCAAGAAATTGACATTTTCAAAGCCATGTTTTTTTTTCGCCTGTTCTTTTGGCTATAGAAAGTAGAAACCGTGTGCAGGATCAAAATGTAGTGGCCTTGCTCATTTTTAAAGTCGAGCCATAAACATTTGCAATGAACTCGTCTCAATTCGTAATTGGCTCAGCTCATGTGGCCTCTACAGGGGAATTCCCACTAGCCTACTGGTGGAAATTCACTGTTCATTAGCAGAATAATGACCAGAACTCTTGACTTGATGCATTAAAGATCTAATCACAACTTCCAGCAATTTCATAGTGCAAACCTACCTGCTTTGTTTTACTTTCTGCCAGTGCCTATGACACAAGTGGATGAAGAGAATATGAACTTTTCGAAATTGATTTACAAAGTTGTAAAACCAAATTAAGCCACTTGCTAATTCCAAATTGTATAGAGCAAATCTATGAATTCCAATAGCTTTTAATATGACAGTCCTATCAGAATGAAATCACTCGAACACACCAAATACAATAGTGTCGCAAACTTTTCATTCTGCATTACTAATGTTTGTCATATCTACTGTCATATCAACTTTGATGAAATGATATAACGTGATTAAACAGAGTTCATGGTTTCATAAATCTGTTACCTAATACAGTTATATGATTAGTAAATTATGCAAAAATTAACATGCATTTACACATTAACACAAAAAAGATACACAAATAAGATAGCATTAGGTTCTGAATCTCAGCTTCAGCATTCTCAATTTACAGCCGAAGTCCCTGCAATCTATCAGTTGGCAATCTGTACAACAAATAATCTGCACGAGCATAATTTCAAGCGATCAGGAAGGAAAGGAAAAAGTTGGGCTAGAGAGCAATGGGGATAAATGCGAAGGAATAGGGTGCATGCATGAGTTACTGTCTAATATTATTTTTGTTAGTTATCAGCTATATAGCACCAATACAGATACTAGGAATGACATTTATAAAAATATTAGGACACGGACAAGTGGGGAAACGTATAAATATTAAAAATATATGGATAAATTTATAAATAATCAAATTCAAAACATTATTTAAAGTTATTGTTTTTGTATAATTTAACAAAAATGACATAATTAAATTTATTGAACAATGATTGGTATCAAAAAAAGATCTTATGTTTTCTATAAGGGAAAATGTATTTTAAACTTAAAAGAAATACGCTTTTAATTTTTTGAAAATTACAAAATACATCCAAGAAGTTTTGTGTCGGTATCGAAAATGTGTCAAAAACGTGACACGTCATACAGTTAAAATGTCTGAGTTTCATAGGTTATCAGTATCACAATAATGTATAATGCAGTCAGCATTAGGATGACTGAAAAAATTTCAGGCATCTGAAAATTCATCACTATCATTATCAGCACCACAACCACCAATCACCAAATTAATTCCGCAATTTCATAGTGCTGATTATCTCCCAGCATTTTTCAGTTTTTAAGCTTCTGCCTGTGTAGGGGCATAAATCCCAAAAGTAATGAACAAACAAGTACTCGTCATAGTTAAGTGTTGAATTAAAAAACTGACTGCTCAAAAATTTTGAATAATGAATTTAAGAAACTAGAAACTTGAACAGTGATATATAAGATAACAAACTAGCTATTCAGAATTACTAGGCATTACTAGGTTAACAACTGCATCAGAATTTTAATATAAAAATTTCCCAACAAAAATAAAAAAAACCAATTGCACCTGATAATATGACAGTAATCACTTGTTCTGTTTAGAGGCAACGTTCCTCTGAACAGTTGAAACGCCATCCACAAATTTAGTCCGAAAGAGAACATTGGCATTGTTGAACATGCCTTCCTTCAGTGACACCACAATAAACTACAAGAGAAAATCCAAACGAAACTGTAATGGAACTTCGGGCAAGAATTTGTGCTGTTTCACACCACTCATTTTTGAACCACTCCAGTACTCATATATGTTGCAATTTACTTCATCATCAATGCCAACAAAAAATGAAAAAAGGGAGAATAACCAGACCTGGGAATGGGGGAAGTGAGCTTTGATCATCCTCCCGATGTTTTGTGTGTGGCTTAAATCAAGGGCTGCATCAACCTGTCAACCACATTAAGAATCAGAACACTTGCAAATCCATCCCATGGCCGATTTTCATTCCAAATAGATGAAATGGTACCAGCAAAAGAAATAAGAACCGCCTGATGAAGTAGCTCTAGCAAAATAGGCATATTTAATCATATATTGTGTGGGTTTTCAAATTATATTACAGAAATGTTTAAAATGTCTTTCAAAATCTCGTCAATGGAGACACTAAAATTCATATTATATTTACATAAATTTTCAAAAAAATACATTCAAATATCTCTTTCATTTGATTAACCTGATGCACGAACTTGTTTTCTACTTGAATATTTCGAACAATGTCCGAAGGATAAAAGAGATAGGAAAAGGTTCCAGTGAGAGCCCAAACAATAAAGGAAAGATTAATACTTACCTCATCCAGGATGTAAAGCGGAGCTGGCTTGAATAGAAGCAGTGCCAAAATTAGAGAAAGGGCAAGCAGAGATCGTTGACCTCCACTTAGTTCTGACAAAGTCTGTTTCCAAACACCTCCAAATGCAACACGAACTTCCAGACCATCCAGGAAACTACAACCTTCTGGAGGTTCTAGCTTTGCCATGGTTCCAGGCAATAGGGTAGAAAAGATGGATCCAAAGTCACTGCAGAATTGAAACTCTTAAAGATCAAGTATAGTAAAAATTTGTGGGTCAACAATCAGATCATCCATGTTAAGCATGAACAAGATGAATTATTATTTAAAAGTAAAATGCAAAGCAAAAAAATGTCACATATGTGAAGAAAGAAAAAACAGTACTTGTTAACTTTAACCCAAGTAACTTTGAGTGTTTCCTTCTTCTTCTCATCCAGTTCTTCGATCACTTTCTTGATTTTAGACTTGTCATTCTTGTTAAGCAAATAATTAGCCAGAATAAGTGTAGAGAAGCAAAGATACAACCATTCTTATGCATAAGCAGGGTAAAATACCTCAATAATGTTTTTCTTGGAAATTAAATCATTATACTCATCTTCAGCTTTCTCAAACATTGCCATAACCTTCTTGTTCACCCTTTTCTCAAGGCTTCATATGAGTGAAAAAGAATACAATAGAAAATAAAAAATCAGCCTTCAATTGTCAGGAGTGCAAAAAGAATTAGAAAAACTAATAAAATAAACATACGTGAAAACTATTCCAGTCTAAGAAGCAAAATGATTGACAAACAAACAATGTTAATATAAAGCAAAATAACAACAATTAGAAGACTTAAAGCTTCAACATCACACACCCTGATTGCTCAGCTTGCAATTTCTCGAGCTCTTCCCTTGCTTTAAAAGGATCACGGAACATAAAATCATAATCTGTTCCGCTTCTTCCAAATAGCTGCTTCTCAGACTTAATCCAGGCATGCTTTTCAATCAATTTTTCCACCTTCATAGAGCAATCTTTCTGTTCCATTTCCATGCTTTTTACCTATTCCAGCAGCAAGGTGCATGTTTTAGTGTCTCAAGTTGGACAATGTACATACAAGACCATAACCACAATTACCTCATTTTCTAGCTTCTTCCTCTCAAGCTTTGTTTCACTAACTTTATGTTGAAGTTTCTGTTGCTCCTTCAGAATGATACTAATTTGAGAATCACACTCCTTCAGCTTTAGACGAACCAAATTGAGGTCCGATTGAACTTTATCATGATTATTACGTACAGAAGCAACCTACAAGAGTAAACCATGATATAATAACTTCTATGCTAATAGACTTGCCATAAGTTTTTATTTTATCAATGTTTACCTTAGCCTTTTGTTCTTCTACTTCCAAACTGAGATGGTTGATTTGCACTTTTAAGGAACCTAATTGACTTTCCAAAGAAGCCTGTTCCTTAATGACAGCTTCCTGTTCCATAATAAGTCTCTCTCTCTCATTTTCATGCCCCTGTTTGCAACAAAAAAAAAAATATACAAAAGTATGTCCAAAGGATTAAGAACCTAATCAGGAAAGCAAAAAACCAAGTTAACAAAGACAGCACATGTAGGATTAAAGTTGAAGATGGAGAAAAATGTTTAATTCTGCAAGTTCCCTCCATCTGACTGCCCTTTCCTCACTGGGATGTCCCAGCATGGAAGTGTCATACTCACAACCGACTGATGTTGATCCACTTAATAATGCTATAACATTCAATTGTTGCTGAAGCAGATTTACAGTGTGACTGAAGAAGTTTGCAAGGTTGCTTATAAAAAGATTTATTGTCCCATAACTTCACTCTCAGATTAAATATAAACTTGAAAGTAAAATATCCAATAAATAGATTGGCAACATAAGTATATGCACCCTTTAATCTTTGAACTTGCATCATTTTCAGTCTTTATGAGATGAGGATTACAAGGCAAAGAGGGTGAGACAAACAAACTTAAATGATAAGCTAAGTTATTCATACTACGGGCTAGAAATACCTTTACACTTTCTACTATTAGCATTTGGATTGAAGAAATTACTGACCATATCAGAAATAGCAACTCTGTGATAGTCTACAAATCTAAACATCGAAGACCATGTGGTAAACCTCAGCAATATCAAAAACTACCTTGAGATCCTTTGAAGCCAACTGCACTTTAGCTTTTAAAGCCTTTATTTTTTTCTCCAAGTCTTTGAGCCTGTTTTCTCGATTACTGTCATGATCTTTGATTGATTTCTCAAGTGTTGATACCATGCTAACACACTGATCATAGAAAATTTGCTTTTCTTTGACTGAAGACTTTGATTCTTCAAGCTCCAGCTCAATCTTCTTTACTAATTCACCAAGCTACACAGCCCCCAGTATGGAAGAAAAGCAAAAATATCAACAAAATGTAAAATAGAAGCATATGATTTGATGCCTTCAAATTAGAAGGTTAAACTTGATAAATAAAAGTGAAATCCAAAAAAAAAAACCTTATGATGCTCGTTTTGCTCAGCCCTGCCCTGGAATAATGACAGATCATATTGTTTGAGTTCTAGCTGCTTTTTAAGGTCCATGAACTTTTTGTGAAGAGGCAGGAGCTCCATAATCTGCAATTTCAAAACAAGAAGAAAACAAAATCAGAATTGTGATAGTAGCAAGCATATGCAATTGTAATTTCCACCTAAAAGCATTTTAGATGGAAAACAGTATTTAAATAACAAAAACTCCTAAAGCTAAGATGAAAGACATGCAAATAAAGATATAAAGGGCAAAAGGCTGAAAGAAGAAAAAGAGAAAAAAAAAAACCATAGAAATATTACTTAAAAATGGAAATATAAAAATAAATAATCTTTTCCATAACTACACACAATGAACTTCTGCTTGAAATTTCAGATTGATGTCCAATTCCAGGCAAAAAATTAAATGGTTGGAGTCACTTACGCATGCACTTGTTGTTCTATTATCATTTTTAACTTGGAAGCACAAGGACAGAGTAGAATAATTAACAACACAGAAATATTGAAACAAAATGAGCAATATTCACTTATTGTCAATTAGAGATACCATATTCACTAAGTACAAAATCCAAATTTTTTAACAGATATTTGGAACCAACATTTTTCTACAAAATTCTCCAGCAAATCATGGATGACAACAATAATGCCTTATTATCACTAAACTGAAATGAAAAAAGAAAAAAAAGAAATGGAGCTCACTCATTAGCACCTTGATTAATGACAATGATATGAATGCTTCTTATAAACAATAAGTTGCGAGCATAAGTTTAAGTGAATTCTCTCAGTATTCAACTGGGAAAATGTCTTCCATAACCACATGAAATTTCTCCTTCTCTCTCCTAAATGAAAACCAATAAGATGTTCAAGGTCTACCTTTGCTTCAATTTCAGACAATTTTCTTTGATGTAATAAAAGGTTTGATTCAGCATCTGCCAATTCATGAAGTTGCCTTAATAGATCACCACCACCTCTGTGGCATAAAAAAAGGGGGGAATCTTAATATAAAAAGTCTGAAATAACAATTTACACAGATTTGAAAGTGCTTAAGAAACTTGAAATATTGAATATATTGTTGACCAAGGAGGTAAAAGGAACACCCAAAGAAACATAAATGCCCAACCATAAAAGTTCCATAAGCAATCAAGCAGCTTACTTGCGGCTTCCACCAGTCAACAAACCACTTGGTTGAAATATATCACCTTCTAGAGTGACACTTCGAGTGCTGATTTCTTGATTAAAAGCAATCTATAAGAGATCAAATAGAGAGCAATTCAAAGGCCACAAAGAGGAATCAAATAATTATGTACTTAGAAAAAGCTATATCCATGTAAATAAGCACCAATCAAATGGTGTACTCAATAGAGACTAGAAATAAGAAAATAGTTCACAGGAAAAAGTACAACAATGTTGTTATGATTGTTGTAAATATCATTGACCTCCCATTTAATTCCAGTATTCAAATAAAAAGCTAGATAAGAAGCTTCGCCAAAAATTGACTTACCTCCTTGGCAGCATCGATGGTTTTGCAAACAAAGGTTGAACCAAAAACATATTGCATAGCACTCTGCAGAAGAAATCAACTTTAGAGAAAAACAATATCAAAGGATAGGCAGCATAATTGGATTCTGATAAAAAAAAAAATTAATAACAACGAAATGATGAGCAATCTAGACAGAATTTTGTAGATCTTGCTGAAACGGAAAAACAAAAGGTAATTTACACTTCATCCCTCACTTTTTCAAAAACACAATCTCATATTTTCATAAATTCAACAATTTGATCCTTAAAATTCATCAAAAATGGACAAAAGATGTATTTTCTATCCAAAACTTAGTTCAATATAGTAGGACTACGCTATAATTATTAGAAAAAGAAAGCACCAAAGCGTGTACTGGACCAAGCCTCCGAGGTTTTCTAAAACATTGCCTAAAAATAATAAATAAAATGCCTAGGGACGGCATACCTTTAAGTCTTCATCATAACCAACCAAAGAAAGTGAAAGTTCTGCATTCCCCTTGCCAACCTAGAAGACACTACAAAAGATCAACAGGCAAAGAGGATAGAGCTTCATGATAATTTATCAAACAAACAGTGTCAAAGCAATGACTGACCAGTCTACTGGCAGCCTGCTGAACTCTTTGGGATACAGTATGGGCTTGAATTTTGTTCAAAGGAATAATTGTTACTCGTCTTTTTAGATCACCATTTTGAAGAAGTTGCTTTCCAGTATTTTCAGAGTCTACAACAACATTAAATAACTTTCCACCAGCAGTGACCTGTAAATTAACATAAAATAAGTCCCCATTCCAACTATGAATATACTGTTGAAAAACCAAGCGTGTGATGCACATATTGCTGACCTCTAATGCTGTCATTGTAGAGCTATCTTTTACTTTAATAAGTTTTGCTACCACGCCTTTTACTTTTGACCTATCAAAATTTTTCATGGGATCACGGTAATTGAACTGAACATTTGCCAACTGAGCTGTAAGATCCCGTATTTTGTCTTTCAACTTCTGCACCAACTCCATTTCATATGAACGATCCTGAAGAAATATTGCGGTTTACATAGTCATTAAACTTAGAAATTTATAGCCTATCAAGATGCTGGAGGAAATCACCAATAAGGAGAGAGCACAAACCTTTTGCAAATCTTCCATCTGGCCTTCTGTATAAGGAAGAGATTCCAATGCCAATTTAACATTTTCAACATCTTTACTTCGAACATTAAGTTCATTCTCCACAGCAACAGCTTCCTCATGCTTTGACATCAACTGATGTTTTTTCTCTTTCAGCTCTTTTTCTCCGTGGCTGATTTTTGTTTTCAACTGTTTCAACTCTGTTTCTGCTTTCCCAACAGCAACTTTAGCTTCAGCTAGTTGATCTTCAAGGCACTTTTCCTCATTTCCACTGCTCTTCCCAGCTAGGACACCCTATCATCCATAGCAATTAACAGTTTCTTAAACACAAATTAGTTTGCAAATCAATGCAAGAAAACATCAATGTCCATAGAGTAAAATTGGCAAAATCAACAAGCAAAAATACTTCTTACTTGGTAATCTTTTTCATGTTCTTCCAAATTTTTAGAGAGCTCCTCGACTCTCTTTTTGAGATCCACTGTTCCTTCTTCAGACTTCTTAACAGCAGCGGCCCTTTCTTCCACAGACTGCTTCAAGTCTTCAATACTGTAGACAATCTGGTAACATGAAAACATGAAACCTGAATGTGATATTACAATCAACTGGAATATAGAGAAAGGGAAGCAAGTAATTGAGGAGAAAACTTGATTTAAAAGGCTTCTGCAGCCAAACAAAATTTGAAAGCCAATAAAAGCAATAATGTAGTTAGCAAAGATTTGCCCTGTCACCTTTTCAGCATTCTCATTTTCACTCCTTAAACTATCTTCCTTATTATTCAACACAGATACTTCTCGTACAATATCTTGAGAGAGCATGTGTACTTTATCTGACAAAGTTTTTACTTCCCCACCCATATGAGCTTCTTTTTCAGCAGTCAATTGTGATATTTTAGTCTCCATTTCCTGTATCTCCACCTGCGCCCTTGCTGTATTATCATCAATTTCTGATATCTTGGTCTTTACTTGTTCCACCTCACTAACTGCAGTGTCTCTAATCTTCTCTGCTTGAACATATTCATAGGCAATGCAAAATCTTTTGAGTCGATCTAATTCAGCATTGCCATTGGCCCACTGCATATATTGCAACCTTTCCTTCCTCAACTTCTCCAGAGCAGGAAGGATTTCCTGGTCAAGAAGCTTATTAATCTCATCAACCTTACTCTGCTTCTTCTCAAGAGTTTTTAGTGCAGCATCTTTTTTTGTCTCATACATTCTAGTCCCAGCAGCTTCTTCCAGCATAGACAAAATTTCTGGGGGCTTCATATTTAACACCTTTGTGATACGTCCTTGCATAATGAGAAAATGTGGATTATTAACATTCAGCTGCACTGAATGGAAAAGGTTTTGGACTTGGCTAGGCTGGGCGAGCTTTCCATTTATCAGATACTTGTTCCTTCCACCAACAACAATCTGCAAAGTTCAGCATTAACTCCTTAACAAATAAATTCAACTTCCACTGAAGTAATATTAGCTAATTTATGGAATTACCTTCAGAGAAGCATGAAGCTAATAAGCCATTCTTTTTTTTTTCTTTTTTTGGTATAGTTTGATAACAGCATGAAAATCACAAAACCACTAAGTTCACTGTCAAATAAGTTCAATATCATACTAATAGAGGATGAATGATAATGTTCATAGGACATCACATGCTTCCTCAACGTCATATATATATATATATATATATAGAGAGAGAGAGAGAGAGAGAGAGAGGACATTTTTTCTTTGGAAAGGGAAAAGGAAAAAGTAAGGAAATATTTTTTTTTTAAACAAAAAAAAGCAGTCTTCTTCCGACGTTAATTGAGGGCTGAACCAATATCGACAGTAGAAACAGAAAAGCTACCTACACAAAGTTGTGGGAACAAAACTGAAGTAGAACATGTGCTCATGAGTTCTATAGACACAACAATACGTAATATCTACAGAGCAACACAAATTTTTCATTGACTCGCAAAATTAATCTCATGGTTTAAGCCTTCCCCGCCGGTCTTTTTATTTATTTTTTCAACAATTACAGTTTATCACTTCAGAAATTAAGCAATTTGACCAAGCATTTAGCTAACCTGTCTTGTTACGGTGATCTCTGAATGATCCTCGTATCCAAGCGGACTCCTACTCCTATCAGAATTATCAAACACGATAGAAACAGTAGCCTTGGTAATGCCAGCTTGTCCTTGCTTGTACACCAGCTCCTGGAGATTCGATGCACGAACCTGCTGCAAATTGGTTATACCCAATACAAAGCAAATTGAATCGAGAATGTTCGATTTGCCAGAACCGTTCAATCCTGTGATTGCATTGAAGAAAGGATCGAAGCCCTGGACCACAGTTCTTGTCGCATACGATTTGAACCCCTCTAAGCATATCTCCTTGATATACATTCTTCCCCAAAATCAAAATCCCAAAAGTGACTGCACTGACTCAAAAACTCTAGAAACTAAAAAGCGGTATCGAAAGTAGGCGAATATACTTCAAATCTTTCCAATAAATTAAACTATTAAGTTCCCCGAGCTCAAGGAAGACCAGAAATGCTAGAATTGTATAAAATGTAAAGAAAGCCCCTCAGTAGGATTCAATGGATCCTGCCTAGAAAACTCAAACTAAAGATTGAAAATCTTTTGAAGGGCTTCCGAGTGTAGAAACCCAAGAATCAGTAGGTGAGTTGAGAGAAAAATTCGAATAACCTAGATCTGGCAAAATTTCTGAAAGTGGAGCGGTTTGGTTATTTTGAATTTCACAGACAAATTCCCTCTAAACGAAGAAGCGGGAAGTTTCTTTTATTTCGCAATTTATTGGTTAGTTATGAGAAAAAGATTAATTAGTTTACAATAAATATTTATTTTATTTTAAAATAAAATTAATAGTTATTTTTTTTAGTTGTTATTTATTTTGATTTATTATTTTTTTGATGTATTTTGTCTTGATTTTTTATTACGTTTTGAATTTTTTTAAAGATAATTTAATTAATTCATACCTACAAATCAAAACATAAAAGATATTTATTAAATTAAGTACACAAAAATAAAATTAAATTATATTAATATAAAAAAATGAATATTTATTAATAAATTAATAAACTCTTAGTTGATTTATTATGACTTTTTCAGTTTATTCGTAATGAATTTTTTTATTAAATTAATGAAACTTTACTTTATTTGTAATGAATTTTTTTTAATAAACTTTTTTCAAAAAATTAATGAACCTCTAATTCATTCATAAAGAATATTTTCAGTTTATTTGTAATGAACGTTCTCAATAAACTAATGAAATTTTACTTTTTTTTTATGAATATTTTTTAATGATCTAATGAATTTTTTTCAATAAACTAGTGAATTTTTAATTCATTTATAATGAATATTTTTTCAGTTTATTTGGAATGAATATTCTAAATAAACTAATAAATTTTTACTTTATTTGTAATTAATCTTTTTTAATGAATTAATAAACATTTTTCAATAAACTAATGAATTTTTATTTAATGACATATAATGAATATTTATAAAAATATCATTGTATAATGATATCTATATAAATTTAATATATTTATAAAATTATCACTGACTCTTGCACGTAGGATAGACTTAATATTTAAGTCAGCATATAACAATTGCTTTTATTTCAGGAATTGGGAAGTGACAGATTCTAACCCATAACAATGCGAGGTTCTGTTACGAATTGGGCATGGGTTGAGCTTTACCGTAACAAGAGAGTGTCAGGCCCAATATTAAAAGTGGAGTACTTGTGGTAAATTATTATGAGTTTTTTATGCTTATTATTATTATTATGTATGATTACCATTATAACTACAATCTAAAATGTAGTTTATTTTTTCTATTTCAAATTTTTTATTTTCTCATAATATTTATTTGAACTTTTTGAGTATAATTAATAGTTATCTAATTTAAGATATTGATTAATTTAAATTTTTAAAATTAAAGAATCATTAATTATTTGAATTTACTTAAAATAATTTAGAATAACTATCATATAAACTTTCTATTTATCATTTTCTTGTTGTATGCAGATTCTATATGAACAAAAATAATTCATAATTAATTTTAATGATGAATAATTTTCTTTCACACATACCATATTTATATATTGGTTATATTGGTTTTATATGATAAAATGAACACAAATATGTGTTTTAATAATTTATTGATTTGATGTTGAGAAAATACAATATTTTTTAACATATAATATTAAAATATTTATGAAGTACGTCTCAAAAAATAAAATAAAAAAGTGTGTTATTCTTGTATTAAATATTCAAATGCCAAATATTGACTATATTGTTTGTATGTTATTTGAATGTTATATTTATGGTATATGATACTAAATCCTGCACATTTTTTTTTAATTTGATTTTACTACACCAAGCATGTTATATGCAAGTTATATGAAGGTTATGTGAATATTATTTGATACTAAATCAAGCACAAATATTAATTATTTCAAAATGGCTTAAGAAATGAAAATGAACACAATATCAAGTAAAAACTAAAATAGAGCTTTATTATATTATCTAAAATTTTAAATTCCAACATGTCAATGTTTCCATTAGATATAGAGTAAAATTCAAATAAAAGTGGTAAATTATCAAGATACCAATAAAAATTTTGAAGCTTCATAGGTAACAATTGCAAAATTAACATTTAAATATTTAATTCAATCCAAAGGAAAACATCACAATAACAAAGCTAAGATCTAAGATTATGGTGGAAATAGAATTGGTCAAGGAACTTTCTAATAAAGAAAAAGTAAAGTGATTTATGTAGATATTGAAAAGGATCCACATAGACAATTCCAAATAGTTTAAAATTTTGGTATCAGAATATGGTTTTTTTATGAAATTAATGGAAGCTGCAGTTCATACCTTTCACGCCAAATACCCACCGACGAAGACCTCCAACAGTAATTTCGCAATAGCTAGGAGGAGAATAATCTTTTAAACGGGAATTGATTGAAATGTAGAAAAATACTTAATTTGTTTGTTTGTAAGGAAATTAAATATCAGAACCCTAAAGCCATAAGAAGTGAATACATATGAAGAAACTCATAAACTAATTTAGTCA
>CATIWF010095385.1:0-33215 GCA_949630135.1 Balakata baccata
TAAATTTTTTAATAATTACATTTTAATAAATTAAATATTTAATCAGTGATTTAGTAAAGTTATATTACTTCATAAAGTTATAATACAATAAAAAATAATAAACTCATATCACTTTAAAATATGCAATTAATATTACTAACATTTATTGCTAAAATCCTTGTATCTCTCGCAAACACTTCTTCATCAATTACTTAAACAATTCTCCAACAATCACGGAAAAACCTACAAATATTAATATGGCATAAGAAAAAAAAATAAACTCATATCGCTTTAAAATATGCAAATAATATTACTAACCTTTAAAACTAAATTAAAAAAATAATAAACTCATATCGCTTTAAAATATGCAATTAATATTACTAACATTTAATACAAAATTACAAAAAAAATAATAAACTCATGTCAATTTAAAAACATATCAATATTAATATGGCATAAGAAAAAAATAATTATTTATTATAATTTAATAAATTTGTATTATATGCATCATCATCATTATTATTACATAACTATTATTACTCTAAATTTTAATAATATTTTCACTAAATAAATAGATAAATTTATTAAAATTTATCTACTAATACTGCATCACAATATGTAATAATTTTACAATATTATTATGTACATTAATTAAATAATTATCACAACTATTTATACATGACATATTATTATTATGCACATTAATTACATATTTACTACAACCATTAAAATTTAGCTACTAGTGGTTTTATTCAGAAACCTTAATCTAAATTTATTAACAAAAAAAATATAACAAACCTTTGTTTTGATATTCACCCGCACGATCCAATAATCCAACGATCCAAAATACCAACAAAGTACCAAATTTTTTACATGTATAAGACAAAAAAATCAAATATATCATTATAATACGAACAATTTATTTAACCAAAAATACATAACTGATTTTTTTTTTCAATAATTTCGGTTATAATTTTTTATAATTTTTAATTTCTAGTGAAAATTTAATTACGGAAAAATAAATAATAAAATTATAAACCTTAATCTAAATTTATTGACAAAAAAAATATAACAAACATTTGTTTTGATATTCACCCGCACGATACAACAATCCAACGATCCAAAATACCAAATTTTTTATATGCATAAGATAAAAAATCAAATATATCATTATAACATGAACAATTTATTTAACCAAAAATACATAATTGATTTTTTTTTCAATAATTTCGGCTATCATTTTTTATAATTTTTAATTTCTTGTGAAAATTAATTACGGAAAAATAAATAATAAAATTATAAAGCTTAATCTAAATTTATTGACAAAAAAAATATAACCAACATTTGTTTTGATATTCACCCGCATGATGATCCAATAATCCAACGATCCAAAATACCAATAAAGTACCAAATTTTTTACATGTACAAGACAAAAAATCAAATATATCACTATAACATGAAAAATTTATTTAATCAAAAATACATAACTCATTATTTTTTTTTTTCAATAATTTCGGCTATATGTTTTATAATTTTTAATTTCTAGGTAAAATTAATTACTGAAAAATATTAATAAAATTGACCACCATAATCTAAATTCATTGAAAAAAAAATAACAAACCTTTTGACGATTGACCGGAGAAATGGAAGAAGGAAGAAAAGAGAAATGAATGGAAAATTTGATAACAGAAAGGAAGGAAGAAGGAGGAAGTGCAGAGGAAGAAATAAGAATGAAGGAGGCATATTTATTTTGGTTTTGGTTCACGGGCTCTGATAAGAAGAGTCTGAAAAAAAAAGACTGAAGATTCCTGGTGGCAAAGAAGGAGGTGCGCCAGTTGGACTGGCGCACCATAAGCGGAGCAGCACGGTGCGCCACGTGGCACACCCATTGCGTGCACCAGTCCAACTGGCGCACGCATGAGCATCCGCCACGTGGCGCACGTGGTGCCACGTGGCCCACGGTGCACCAGTTAAACTGGCACACAGTGCCACGTGGTGCGCGGTGACTCACCGCGTGTTGCCACGTGGCCGCGTGCCACTCCAACTGGCGCACCGTACTACAAAATTGTAAATTTTTTTATTTTTACCACAAATTTGTAAATAAAATTTTTATTTACCTTATTTTCAGAAATATTCCTTAGATTTACTGCATGCATGTCTCTAAAACATGCTACAAGCTTTATTATTCCAAGGATCTATAACATGCTACTTAGAACACATTATTATTATTATGTTAATTGATTTAAGAGAGAAAAAGAGGACTTGGTTTTGAAGGTTCCATCAGGTAATTTGAGAAGACTTCAAGTCATAGTTGCTCCTCTTCCTTTCTTCAAATTAACTGTTACACTAATTCTTCTCGAAAGGATAATGGAAACCACTTCAGTATTCTCTACAAATCATCTTTCTCCTTTAGGCAGAGCAATTGAGAAGAAGAGAGATTAGCCATAAGAGAGACTTAGCTCTCTTTATATATATATATATATATATATATATATATATATCAAGCCCATTCTGCCATTAGAGCCCATATTCATATTAACCCACTCTTGATGAAGACAAGCCCATAAAAATCTGATCATATTCTATTAGAGCCTTGTTTTTGTAATAGACTTAATTCACAATCACTCAATCAATGAAGCCCATATTTATATAAGATTTCATTTTATTTTCTCCCACTTGAGCTTAATTAATTGAGAATATATTAAAAAATTGTCTTCAATTCCTGCTTGATTCAATAAAATTATTGGAAATGAATCATAGATGTAACCACATTATTAAAGAACATGACAACTTTCATAGTCATATATACCAATAATCATATCAATTATGGGCATAATATGGTAATGTGTCAAGATTATTCAACACTTACTATCACAATCCAAACCGGAAACCGTGATCGGCGCCAAAGAATGGGTAAGCTTAAGACCACCAAAACTCATAGCAAGCCTAAACATAAATATATCTTGTATCTCAATCATACATTCCATCTAATATTTCATCGCATAATTTAAACTCTGCTAAATGTATACTTATATCCATAACATCACCAAGGGAAAGTGTATATTCATCCGACATATTTCCATATAATATATAGTCTAACATTCCTATATAAGGTATTGCAGAGATCTAAAATATGCATTAATATAATATCAATCTAATATTTCATCACATAATATAAACTATGTTAAATGTATACTTATATCCATAACATCACCAAGGGAAAGTGTATACTCATCCGATATATTTTCATATAATATATAGTTTAACATTCTTATATAAGGTATTGCAGAAATCTAGAATATGCAATACAATAAGAGAAATAATTTTTTTTAAAAAATATTACATCAAGCCTTGCGAAGTGAAGAAAATATGGGACAGTCCAAAACAATATTAAGAGGATCTCTACTACCTGAGAAAAAAAAATAAAAAAATAAATGAGAGGGGTCAGCCTCCACTAAGTGAATCAATATTGTGTGACTATATTTTGTAAAGTTATATATATATTATACAACATCATATAACTTTACAACATACAGTCACACAATATTATACTAATATTATATATATACATGCAATGAGTTTATGCATCATGAAGAATCAATCATCAAACAATTGGGTGAGTAACTCAAGCAGAATCCTAAACTTCCATTCTACTAGCCAATGGCTCTTTTAATTCCAAAGGACTGATGCCCTGAGAGCAAACTCTACCAGGGTCCTTCTCTCCAGTCGTTCACTTATCCAAATGATGTCAATGCCTTGAGAGATGAACTCAACCAGGGTTTTCACCCTTAACATCCATATACATATCATATCATAATATATTTCATTACCTGGGAGACGAACTCGACCAGGGTATATTATCAATCCATCCATAATCACAAAATCATTACCGGTGTACATACGGTCCTGATGTAACATATCAGATGATACGTTTTGTTATAGTTTTCATCCTAACAATCACATCACAATATCACATCATTGTCTCACCCAATTAGCAAATCACATTCAAACATATGATAATAATAATAATAATAATAATAATAATAATAATAATAATAATAATAATAATAATAATAAGCATGCTAGAGAAAATTTAGGAGAGAGGGGTAGCATATTATAAAATCATATAATATTAAATCACAGATCTGTAGATTTTCTCAATTGGCTACTTTTACGACTCTAGAGTAGCAGCTAATGGGGCCTCTGGAGAATCTACAAAAATATAAAAAATATCAATATAATATCAAGAATAAATCATAAGCCTAGACTCTTCTAAAATTTTCCTGTATAAATCTTTATTCAAACTTTAACGTAATTTCTACCGAAAATTCGGCAGCACTTCCTTTAAAAGCTAGACAATCCCCCGTTTACAGGTCATAATCCTATAAAATATATCATCATCATCATCTCAATACAATCAATTACAATCCGGATCTCCAATTTATTATATACCCAATCAACATACATAATCAACTCAATAATCCATAACTTATCCATAATTCAACTTTATTAATAACCACCTCATAATTCTATTATAATATCTAAATATATTCTCCAATAATTCTCATAATCATGCAATTCATCAAATTACTCAATAAAATAAAATTTTCACATTAATTAAATAATATACTTAAATTTCACAAATAAAATCATATCTCACTATCTAAAAATGACATGAAGGTGTGGTTGGTACCAGATGACTCGATTTAACAAACCGGAGATTCTGCCCAAAAATGTCCGCTTAGTGGTTGCCGAACTCCGATGACCGAAAAATTTCCGACAGCAATAGAATAAAGATCAGAGGGTACTAACAATTTCCTTAGGATGTGGGGAGTCCAAAAGTACAAGTTTTTATGTTTTGAAAGTGACCGAAAATGCCTAGATCTATAAAATTTTTGGTGGCTCCGGCAAGAAAATTTAAACTCCGATCAAGCTTCAAACAATAATGCCTGAAGCTCCAAAGGTCTAATCCAAGGTTTTTGGATCTCCTAAAATCATTTGCGGTGTTATAATGGTGAAAAGAGGTCGAGAAGGTGGAGAATTGGTAGGGCAGCATGATGCCCGAAAATTGTCCCTCTGTTTTCAGTGAATTTGGCTGGATTTCTAAAAATCTAATGTTACCAAATGTTGGAGAAGTCGAAATCTACTTGTAGCCCAAATTTTGCGTTGATCGAAGGTCATTTGGGAAATGATCGGAAATGGAGATGGTGGTAGGAGGAAGAGAGAAAAAAAGAAGAAGAGAGAGATAGCTAAAGGAGAGAGAGAGCTAACACCATATTTATAGTCAGTGGTATTTTTGTAATTTTTATATCAACTCTCGGTTTTACCGAATTTTACCCATAAAAATAATTAAATCATATATTATGAAAATTAAAGGTATTACACTTACTTTATAATCAAAATATGTGTTGCTCACAATTTCTTATCTCAATGCAACTCAAGTATGCATAAGAAATCTTTTATGACTTTGAACAAAGCCTATATATCTTAATACATATATTCTCAAAATATATTAGAAGACATATATACAAGGCTATAAACTTCAATGCCCTAAGCCTTTGCTTAATGTGACTTTAATCTTGAGGCTTTAAACAATTAGATCTGATATAAATACAACTTCAATGATGATCATCAATTCAACAAAGTGCATTATACCAATGTATAAAGAACATATCAAAATTACATAGAGCTATAAGAAAGCCTCCCACTAGCCCAAGGCATCAAAAAATGACTTTAAACCCATACTGATGACATATCTTTGATAAATATTGGGTCGTAGTCTCTTGGTAAATGGATCAGCTATTATATCATTTGTTCATATATGCTCTATTTCAACATCACCTTTCTTTACTAACTCTTTCGATGTCAAATATTTAATTTCCATATGCTTAAACCTAGTGATATTCTTATTGTTTTTTGCAAACAATACAACTGGAAGATTATCACAATACAATTTTACGGGCTTGCAAATAGAGTCAATAATAGACATTTTTGCAATGAGATTTCATAGTCGGACAACTTGTGTGGCTATACCATAATATGTTACAAACTCAGCTTGCATTGTGGAAGAAAAGACTAAGGACCGTCTAACACTTTTCTAAGATACAGTCCCACCAGCTAACATAAAAACATACAATGATATGGATTTTCTACCATCTAAGCAACCAGCAAAATCAGAGTTTGTATAATTGAGTAGCTCAAGATTGTCAACTTTTTTATATGTCAAGGTGTAATCTTTAGTTTCTTTAAGGTATCTCAAAACTCTTTTAGCAACAATCCAATGGCCTTTTTCCAGGGTTAGATTGATATCTTCCTAGCAAATTAACTACAAATGCAATACTCGGCCTAGTGCATACTTGGACATACATCAAGCTTCCTACAACACTAGCATATGGCACTGCTTTCATTGATTCTCTCTCAATTTCATTCTTAGAAGATTGTGTCAGATTCAATTTATCACCTTTAGCAATTGGCACATCCCAAGCCTTATGATCTTGCATATTGAACCTTTTCAATATTCGCTAAATGTATGTCTTTTGAGAGAGACCTAAAAGGTTTTGAGATCAATTCCCATGGATTTCAATTCCAAGGATAAAAGATGCTTCTTCAAGATCTTTCATATCAAAATATTTAGATAACAACTACTTCACCTCATGTAGTATTCTTAAATCATTACTTGTAAGCAAAATATCATCTACATAAAACATTAGAAAGATATACTTGCTCCCACTGATATTGAGATATATGCATCTATTATCTTTCTTTCAACAAAACCTAAAAAGGTGATTATATCATCAAATTTTAGGTTCCACTATCATGATGCTTGTTTTAAACCATATATAGACTTTTTAAGTCTACAAACAAGATGATCTTTTCCATCTTCCTGAAACCTTTTAGGTTGTTCCATATAGGCCTCTTCGCTTAATTCTCCATTTAGGAATGCAATTTTAACATCCAATTGATGTAACTCTAATTCAAAATGAGCTACTAGTGTCATGATTACTCTTAATGTATCATTTGAAGATACAGAAAAAAAAGTTTCATGATAGTCAATTCCTCCTCCTTGTGTAAATCCTTTGGCAACTAATATGGCTTTAAACCTCTTTATATTCCTTTTGAAGTCCTTTTTGGTCTTATAGATCCATTTATAATTGATAAGTCTGCAACCTTCAGGTAACTCAACAAGCACCCATACATCATTACAATCCATAGATTGCATTTCATCTCTCATTACTTTCTACCACATATCATATTAGAAACTAGAAACAGCTTTTTCAAAAAATGTAAGATCAGAAATATGACCAATATCATAATCACTTTCACCTAAATAGACCACATATTCAAAAGAAACAACATATTTTCTTTCTCTGATTTATCTCTTAAAAGGAACCTGTGCAACTGCATCCTGCGATGATGAAACCTCATTTGACTATATAGGCTCATCCCTTATTACATTAATCACAATTGTAGAATCCAATATTGCAAGTTGTTTGGGTACATGAACATGTATAATATGAGTCTGTTGTTTTTGACTTGTGATCTTAGAGTGATCACTTTCATTAACAGCATAAAATTCTAAAAATTAATTGTTTGCACAATTCTAGAACCCATTTTTCTATAATAGGATATGTTGCTTTTAGAATGATCTAGGTATCTTATAAAATAGCAACAAGTCAATCTAGATTGCAATTTACCTTCAAAGGTTATAAAGGCATTCTTATGAAGGACAACCCAAATGGCATTTTTATCACAATACTTACTAGGGACTCTATTAAGGATATATAATACCATCTTCATAGCCTCACCCCAAAGAAAGTCTGGGAGATTAGACCTTGACATGCACCTTACCATTTCATTTAAGGTGCGATTATGCCTTTCGATTACACCATTCTATTTAAGATTTCCTAGCATAGTAAACTGAGCTACTATTCCACAATCTTCCAAGTATTTGGCAAAAGGACCTTTTACTTGTCCACTTACACCATATTTGCCATAATACTCACCACCCCGATCAGATCTAACAATCTTGATAACTTTTCTTAGCTGTTTTTCAAATTCGATTTTAAAAGGGTTGTTAACAATTTTGGCACTAAGTATGAAATTTTGCATTAAAATACACAAACAACGTTTTTTGATTCAAAATTAGCTTCCGATGAACTCTCATGGCAGACTTTTGCTAATATGGCATCTTCAAGTATATATGGCACACCATCGTAATACATTCATTAAAAAATCAATTAAAAAAGTAAAAAATTTCCCTTTCTCCTTGCTGTAGATATCATGCTTTATAATCGTACCGACATCATCTTTTCCCCATACAGAGTTTACTGGAGAGACATGAAAAAAATTGCCATACTAGAGCACTTCAGCCAAAAAAATGGTGCATTTTGCACTTTCTTCAAAAAACCCCAAATTACATAACCTAACTCCTTAATCCCTAAATTTATGACATCTGATACACTCAATTTTATGAGGGATCAAAGCAAACAAAGCCGAAAGAAAATAAGACATCCCAAAAGGATCAACAGGAGAAAAAACAAACAAAGAAAAACAGAAAAAAGAATCGAAAAATCTTCACAATTAGAACTGCATGCCGTAAGCTAAGAATGCTCTCATGGGGCAAAAGATCAGAACTAGAGTTACTGTTTTAAGTAGAAATTGAGGTTTGGGATGAGATTGGAGTCAAGGTTGGCTTGGAGCTGTGAATGATGCCATTTGTATCCCCAAAATCAGGCTTCTATATACAATCTTGATTCTCCTCCTCCTTGGAGTCATGTGATTGCTTCATTAACCCATACAAAACCTCTAATATGGTAAATTTAGGTTTGTAGATATCAAAGTGGAAGTTGAAGTGGATGTAAAAGCAAATTTAGGGTTCATGCAACAAAGAAGTTGAAATGGAAGTTAGGTTTATAAATGCTTTAAATTTAAGGATTAAGGAGTTGGGCTATGTAATTTGTCGAGTGCGAGGGGTTATTTTTGAAATTTTTCGAGATTAGAAGTTTATTAGACTTGTTGGATGTAAGGATAGTGTCAAAAAAGAGAATAAAGGATAATATAATGGCCATATTATTGAATTTAGGAAGGTGCGGAGATGGTAGCGGTCGTTATTAATGAGATCAAAGAAGTTGCGATGAGTACTAAAGGGATGAGTAAAGCTATTGTATAGTTGAAGGTGGTTGAGGGCTAATCAAGAAATGGGAAAGGTTGACATCTTACTTGATCAATCTTCATAACTTGATGGCTTCTGGATTATTATCAGTTAATTAGCTCTAAGATTGAGCCATTTTTTTAAGTTTTTTTTTAGTTGGCTCAATATGGTGCATTTTTTATGATTAGGATTAAAAATGTTGAGTCAATTTTTTTAAGTCTCCAGTAGCCATGTTAGAATATAAATGTCACATAGGATGATCATTGTTGTGTTTTTATACTGGAAGCTAATTTTGAAGCACAAAAATATTCTTAGTGTATTTTAATGCAAATTTTGATACTTGGTGCCAAATTTGTTAACGACGATAAAGTTTGGATATTTTTAGGTAATTAAGCCAGTTGGAAAAAGTCATCAATGAATATTATAAAATACATGTTATTGCATATTGTGAGTGAATAAAGTTCACATACATCTATATGAATTATCTCTAAGAGATCTGAACTCCTAATATATCCCTTTTTCTTAATTTTGGTTAGTTTACCCCTACAACAATCAACACATATTTTTAGGTCACTAAAGTCAAATGCAGGCAAAATATCATCCTTAATTTGCCTTTCCACCCTTTTATTAGAATTATGGCCTAGTCTTTTATGCTATAACATGAAAGACTTTTCCTTTATTATGGGTCTATTGGCAACAACATGTTCAACATCATAAGATGTGGAGTAAATATCATTGAAATTAAACACACTTGATGCAAACTATATGACAAAAAGCAATGACCAACTGCTTTTGTATTAAAAGTTATATTTACAACTCCGTCTTTAAAAACAAAAGTACAACCTCTTTTGTCTAGTTCAGATACAGATATCAAGTTTCTTTTAAAAGATGGTATGAACAAAATATTTGTCAAATAAAGTTCAAAACCACTGTCCAAGTTCAAACAAATATCTCCAATGAAAAGAATTTCAACTGTATCATTATTGCCAACTGTGAGCACTAACTCCTCTTTACTTGGCATCCTTTTGTTTATGAATCCCTGTAAGCTCACATTCTTCTAATCAAGCTTTATACTTGAGACAATCAGCTTTCTTATGACCCTTCTTTTTGCAAAAGAAATATTAAGTTCTTTTTTCACAATTCCCTTATCAACACCCACAATACTGGATCAGGCAACATCCTTAACATGACTTTGAACATCATTAGAAGCATTAGACTTAGATTTTTTACTTTTTCTTTTGCCTTTCTATTAAGGATTGGTGACAAGGATAGTACTGGATTATCCCGCCTTAAGCTTTTCTTCCTCATCAATACATATGGCAATGATAGAATTGACAATCCAAGGATCTTCCCTTAAGTTGTATGCATTAATAAGAGTCCCAAACTCTAGTAGTAGAGTATTGAGAGCTTGATGCACTATACAAGCATTAAAGAGAACAAAGTCAAGGTTTTGAAGCTTGTTCTAAATATGGACCATTTTTAGAATATACTTTATTACACCTCCAACTCATTGTACTTCATGGAGTATAATTACTTCAGAAGGGTACCTACCTCAGCATTGATAGATACTTGATATTATTGGGACACTGCTCTCATAAAATCTTTTGCTATATTGGTATCTAGCAGACCGCTCAAGAGATGCTCTATAATTGATCTTTTAATGGTCAAATAGCACATACAGTTCATCTTATACCAGGTCGAATGTACTCCCTTTCCACATCAGAACCTTCCAGTGTTACGTCAGTTGGCATTGAAGTTGTTATGACAACATCGATATTTGCCAACTCTATGGCCAATTTGATGTCTCTCTTTCATGTCTTGAAGTTAGAACAAGCAAATATTTCAATTGTTATAGTATTGTTGTTAACAGAGAATGTGACTCAAAAATCAACAATATAAAATAAAAATACTCCAAGCCATAAAAGAGTATTATCATAGAAAGAATTTCAACGCATCATTATATAGACACCTTTGGGCGGATCATATAATATGCAATAGTAAATTCTTTATATAAGCACGATATAGGAATTTGCGTAGTATTTGCAAATTTATCACTTTTAGGTGAATAAATCACTCGTACCAGTTCATTTCGAATCATGTCTTATATTATCTATCTCCAAATTTAATTTACAACAAACACCTTTAGACCGAATAATTATAAATCAAATTTAAGACATCTCTAAAACTTATAAGACTGAATATTTCTTGAAATTTCAGTTAAAAAAGCCGTTTTAGCGACAACATTTTAAACAATTTTAAAAGAAATTCTTATGCATGATACACCTTATTTATTATCTTGAAAATAACTTAATAATATAATTTTTATTCCTTATAGGCACAAGGCTATATGTCTCAAAAATTATATTTTCGATAATTTAATTAATTACATAGTTAATTTCTAAATGAGAAAACTTTCACCAAAATGTGACAATTTTATGCCTTACGTATAAATTAATAAAATATTAGATAACATTTTAACTCATAAAGTGTCACAATTTTTCTCAATTATGGCTTCAAAAAATTAATTTAGAAATTCTAAATTAATTATGGGTGAAATTGGATAAAAAAAGACCTTAGGGAGTGAACAATAATTAAATAAGGACTTAATTGAAAACTATAGAAATTTTAGGGGGTCAAATTATAAAAGGAGAGAAAAGGAGGAAATCTGGCATGCGTGTGTACTATGTGCGCCAGAGAAGTGTTGCTGGCATAGCTGTCCCTTAGCAGCCCATATGCACACCCACTCTCATCTTGCGCCTTCTCCAACCTCCCACATCATTTTTTCTAGATATTGACAGATCCCACTCCCTAGAATCCAATTACTATTCATCCAAAAAATAACCAATTTTTATCAATTTCTTTACATTAAATCAATATGCAAGCACTTAAATTTTTTATTTAATTAACCATAATAACTGAAAATTAGCAGAAATATGAAAATCAAGCATGTGATCAAAGCAAATAAATATCTTAAAAATCAATTAAATGCCAATATTTCTCCTTAACTTGATGAGAAAAGCTGAAAATTGGTTCTAAGTTCATGTTATCCAGCACTGATATCACATGTAAGACACATTAGATTAATTGCATGCATGTCTCTAAAACATGTTACAAGCTTTATTATCCCAGGGATCTGTAACATGCTGCTTAGAATAAATAATTATGTTAGTTGATTTAAGAGAGAAAAAGAGGACTTGGCTTTGAAGGTTCCATCAGGTTTGAGAAGACTTCTTCAAGTCACAACTGCTCTTCCTCCTTTCTTCAAATTAATTGTTGTACTAATTATTCTCTAATGTGCTAACCAAGGGATGATAGAAACCACTTCAGTACTCTCTGCAAATCATCTTTTCTCATTTAGACAGAGCAATTGATAGAAATGCTGCCAAAACAAACATGATTTCCTTTTTAACGCCCACTCCAAATGCTTCCCAAAATTCCATCCCCCAACTTTTTTTTTTAGTTTAACACTTTGAAAAACAGTTTAAGGGCGTAAAAACTTCGAAAATGCATACAAGTGTTCCAAATTATTTTCAAGAAGTGTTATGAAAAATTAATTTTTTTTATAGAAAGTGCATATACCATGTACCTTTTTCTTTTATATATATAGAGAGAGAGAGAGTAAACATGGGCTATTCATCAAGCTCATTTTGCCACTAGAGTCCACATTCACATTAACCCACTCTTGACAAAGACAAGCCTATAAAAATCTGAACATATTCTATTAGAGCCTCTTATTTGTAATAGACTTAATTCACAATCATTCAATTAATAAAGCCAATATTTATATAAGATTTCATCTTACAATTTCGGGAATTTTACAAAAATGGAAAAAAGAATGTAAATATTTACAAAAATATAGTCTCTCTAATTCTTTTTCAAAAATATCTTTTATACAAAGTTTTTTCAAAAATATTGAAAATTAAAGTTTACACAAGATTTATCCGAGATATATCCAAAATTTACCACAAAATTAATAAAAATAGAAGTTATAAAAATTTTATTAAAAATTTACTTAAAGTTTGTTTAAATTATACCCAATATTTACTAAAAAATTAATAAAAGTTGAAATTACACAAGATTTACTCAATATTTATCAAAATTTACTAAAAATTTATCTAAAGTTTACCCAAAATTTACTACAAAATTAATGAAAATTAAATTTACAAAATGTTTATCAAATATTTACTCAATGTTTACTTAAATTATATCAAATGTTTATAAAAAAATTAATAAAAATTGAAATTACACAAAATTTATCAAAAATTTACTTAAGATTTAATCAAGTTATACCAAATGTTTACAAAAAAGTTATTGAAAGTTGAAATTACACAAAATTTATTCAAGGTTTATCAAGATTTACCTAAGAATTACTCAAGTTTTACTCTAGATTTATCCAACATTTACCAAAAAATAAATAAAAATTCAAGTTATAAAAGGTCTATCCAAAATTTATTTCAAGGTTTACCTGAGATTTACTTAATATTTACCACAAAATTAATAAAAGTTGAAGTTACACAAAGTTTATCCAAAATTTATCTAAGATTTACCCAATATTTATCTAAAATTTACCCGAGATTTACTCAAAGTTTACCATAAAATTAATGAAAATCGAAGTCACAAAAGGTTCATTAAAAATTTATTTAAGGTTTATTCAAATTATACCTATGTGTTTACCCAATGTTTATAAGAAAATTTATCAAAATTGAAGTTATATAAAATTTACCTAAAATTTATCCAATATTTACTCAATATTTATCCAATATTTACCCAATATCAAGTCAATCTCTCAACTAAAATTTACTAAGGATCTACCCAAGACATACCAAAGTAAATAACCTTAATTAAGTTAATTAAATATAAGTTTACTATTTTTTTGTAATTAAGGTTTGTCCAATATTTACTTTGGTAAATAAGTTAATTAAAATTAAATTTATATATTTTTTTTGCTAATTAAGTTAATTAAATAATGATTAAAATAAATAAATATATGTATGAAGATAAATAATGGCTATCCAAGTTAATAAAATTTTTAATTTATATTTAAAATGTAAAAAATAACCTCTTTATATTTTAATTAAATAAAAAATTATATTAATATACTGAAATCTAATATTTTAAAAAAAATACAGTAAAATTAAAAATACAAAAACTTAAACAAAACTAAGGAAGTTTTATCGATAAAATCTAAAAAATCTTTGAAAAGTTATTCTTTCGTGTAAATTTTCCTACATTTTCTCTAATTTTTTTCTTTTTCGATTGGATTTTGGACGCTGCCTGAATTGCACAATTTGGACAAAAGAATGAAAACTTGAGAAATTTGCTGGACCCACAGAAAAACTATGGAATACAATCAAGCGCAAAGGGCGGGCATTGAAATACGCCACCACATCACCCTTACCCTACGCGTTTTCTTCAATGTCCCAACTCCTCTTCTTCGTCTCAACGAGTTAATTATACAAATCATACATAATTTCATCACTTCCTCAAAATTTTTATACCAAATTTTTTAATTGTTATAAATTACAAGTAAATATTTCGTAAATATTATAATTTAATATCAATTTTTAATTTTTGATAAAAAAAATAACATAATATATTGCGTCACTCTATTATTCATATTATATTTATTTTTCTTAAAAATACATTCAAAAAGACAATAATTAGATATATTATTTTTCTTTTTATAACTTATTTGTGTAATTTATTTTTCTTTAATATTTAGAAATATCTCTATTTTAAAGTATTTTTATGAAAAAATAAATCTGATTTAGATAATAAAGTGATGTAAAATATCAAATCTTTTCCATACTAAAAATTAAAAATTGATATCAAATTACAATATTTAAAAAATATTTATTATTAATTTATAATAATTAAAATTTGTACTATATAATAAGATTTGATACCATTATATTCCTCGTCTCAACTCTCAACCCAAAACATCCTGTCTGAAAATCATATTTATATATTGTACTGTTTTCTTAGACAAGCATTTCTATTTCTTTTAGATATAAACAAAGCCAAAGACTTTGCACGTTCTTTCACGAAGGGAAAGACACCCACTACCCACCAAAAAATTAATTCATTATCTTATCCCACCAATCTTCACTTCTCTTTCTCCAGCCGGATTGCTTTACTTTCCCAAGTTTGATCTTTTCCTTTGATAATCACGATTACCCCTTCATTTTCTCACCTGAGTAGCTTTTGTTTTATTAGTTTGATTAGTTTTCGGTTGAGTCGTTCAATCTTTTTTGTTTTATCTTCTTCAATTTTTTGTGGACTTCTTCTCAGTTCCTATACTGATTTTACTTTTTTACTGTCTACTTAGATCTCTATGCTAAAGTTGTTTCAATTTCATGTTTTTTTTTTAATTCTGAGGTTGGATTATTTACTAAATGATAACTTTATTCTGTTGATTTGATTGTTGTTTCTTAAGTGTAAGTTGATCAATAAGTTATTCGTGAATCTTTTGGAAACAAAGAATTTCGTCGATTCAATGATTATTTGTTGATCTTTCTTATTTTGACTTTCATATGTTGGTGCTCTAAGTTGAATGTGCTGTTAAGTTTTAGAAGTCGAGATCAATTGTGTTCATTAGTATTGTCAATAAGATTGGATATTAGATGTTGGAATTGAAATTGGAGGAAGGGTTTAGAAGTGATTGAATTTAGAAGGAACAGATGGGTAATACTTGCGTAGGACCAAACATTACCAAGAATGGTTTTTTTCAGTCAGTTTCGACGGCAATGTGGCGGTCCCGATCACCGGACGATAATATTTCTCAGGCTAATGTAGAATCTGTTCACGAGGCAACATCTAAAGAACCCGAGTCACCTTTGCCTGTTCAAAGCAAGGCCCCAGAACAAGTAGTAATGCCAAAACCAGAGAAACCTGAAAAGCCTGAACAGCCCTCGAAACATAAGAAAGTACCTGAAATGAAAAGAGTATCCAGTGCGGGGCTTAAGGTAGATTCTGTTTTACAAACTAGAACTGGTAATTTTAAAGAGTTTTATAGTTTGGGGAGGAAGCTAGGACAAGGTCAATTTGGGACTACATTCCTTTGTGTGGAGAAAGCAACAGGAAAAGAGTATGCTTGCAAATCGATTGCAAAGCGAAAATTGTTAACTGATGAAGATGTGGAGGATGTTAGAAGGGAAATTCAGATAATGCACCATTTGGCTGGCCATCCAAATGTGATATCTATTAAAGGGGCATATGAGGATGCAATGGCTGTCCATGTCGTTATGGAGCTTTGTGCAGGTGGCGAGCTCTTTGATAGGATTATTCAGCACGGACATTACTCTGAAAGGCAGGCAGCTGAGCTCACTAGGACAATAGTTGGAGTTGTTGAGGCTTGCCATTCACTGGGTGTGATGCATCGAGACCTTAAGCCTGAGAATTTTCTTTTTGTTGACAAAAAAGAAGATTCACTTCTTAAAACAATTGACTTTGGGTTATCAATATTCTTCAAGCCAGGTAAGTTGCTTGATTGTGTTCTTAGTATTATTACATATGACTCACAACACAGAACGTTATTTCCTGATATACTTGCCTATATGTTTTCATCTGAAGCTGCTAGTTGTATCTATTACTAGCTAGATTAGATACTGTGAACTTGATTTTTTGCCTTCTGTACCGCATTACAGGTGATTACAATTTTTCAGTAACCTTGTCATCGTCAGGATTTCCTGTAAAATATGCTAGTACCTGCAAAGTAGATTACATGAAAATGCCCAGTAGGAAAGCATAAGACAATTTGTTGTGCCATATGTATGCAGCTAATGATATGGAGTTCTTGATACACTGATATGCAATATGTAATTTGATCATCTGCAGAGTTACAAAATTCTGTCTAAATTGAATTTATAAAAAAATGGGTCTTATTGAACTCTTTTCAAACTCCAAGTAAATAGGCAGAAGCTGTTTCGCCACCTTGAATATCAGATTTCCAATAGTATTAAAGCAAAAGATGTTTTGCGCAAAGAACTAACTGTAGATAATATTTTCCATAGTTATCATTATTATAGTGTAATTCCATTTAATTTATGATATGCCGTTGATCATATATTTTAAAATTTGGAGGGAGTTAGCTAAAAATGCTACTTTATTTTTTTTATTTTCAGGAGAAAGATTTAGTGATGTAGTTGGCAGTCCATATTATGTTGCTCCAGAAGTTCTAAAAAAACGATATGGTCCAGAAGCGGATGTGTGGAGTGCGGGAGTAATTGTTTACATTCTGTTAAGTGGAGTTCCTCCTTTTTGGGCAGGTTTGCAGCTATTAAATTAATTCTTGAACCTATAGAATGCCCACATATTGTCCATATAGAGTTTATTTCCCCTCTTTCTCATTCTTATATATCCTTCTCATGTTTATTTAGAGAACGAGCAGGGAATTTTTGAACAGGTCCTACATGGTGATCTTGATTTTGCATCAGACCCTTGGCCTAGTATCTCAGAAGGTGCTAAGGATTTAGTGAGGAGAATGCTTGTGCGTGATCCCAGAAGACGGTTAACTGCACATGAAGTTCTGTGTGAGTCTTTTCAATTTTTCTTCCCTCTGCTGTCCTTCCTGCTAATTCCCCCCTATTGAACTATTCAACATTGCTTAAATAATATGAACTATGAAGAGTACCTGACTGATCAAATCATTTACATATGTTATATTCATGTATATTTTCAAGTCTTTTCTCTGTGCAATGTGCATGGACACGGCAGGAGTTATTTTGCTTCTTAGGTGTCTTGTGTTTTGATTTTTGAACAAAGGAAATAATGAGCAGCTTGGATAACTCTATTAAAATGTTTTTGCTACTTATGCTAGAGCGATTGTTATCATAGTAGCTAGGATTGAATCTAGAATACCCCCATTGCTCCCAGTGTAAATCTGCCCCTAATGATAGCAATAATCATTTCAACCCTGGTCGAACCGTTGCATGGTTTTTCAATTGTAGTCAATCTTTCTAATTTTATGAATTAAAACATTACTCTTCTTTGGAATGCTTCTAAATATAAATATATAATTCTTTTTATCTTCCAAAAAATATTTGTGCATACTTTTTTTTGTGATTGATAAAGAAAAATATTACTTGTGAGGAGAGCAATTTAAGAAAATTAATCTTTTTATCATTAGCAGTAGAAAGAAATAGAAATCGTATTCTTTTGGCATATTAAGTTAGTTATATTGGCTTCAAACATACATTTTGTTTTGCACGCAATAAATTAGCCAATATTAATATTAGTATCATAATGTTATGTTAAACCTAACAAAATAATAAGGATTGATTGTAATTGAAAAAACAAGAGAAGGTCCAAGCTTTTTTTTTCCCCTTTTTCAGTGGGTCATTAGGCCTATGCATGTATCACAAATGTCTTGGACTTTTATAAACTTCATGAGAATGCCGAACCCATTTGTATGTGATCCAAACTGGTTGATTATTTTCATTGCTAATGTATGTTTTTGATCCATGCAGGCCACCCATGGGTGCAAGAGGATGGAGTAGCACCTGACAAACCTATGGATTCTGCTGTATTGAGTCGCATGAAGCAATTTTCTGCTATGAACAAGCTCAAGAAAATGGCTCTTAGAGTAAGTCTTTGGATTCAGTGTGCATGTAAAAGAGAAAAAAGGAACACAGAAAGGCTGAACATGACATGGCAAGAATGTTTGAAATTTAGAAAAGGAGGAACTTATCATTTAACTTGAAGATCTTATGCTAAAGTTTTCTGTTTGTATAGAAAAATGAGATCTTTTCTTCCCATAACAGGTCATTGCAGAGAGTCTATCCGAAGAAGAAATAGCTGGACTAAGAGAGATGTTCAAGATGATAGACACTGACAATAGTGGTACAATCAATTTCGAGGAACTTAAGGCTGGACTGAAAAGGGTTGGAGCTAATCTCAAGGAATCCGAAATTTATGATCTAATGCAAGCAGTAAGTATCATTTATGCACGTCTATTTGGAAGAAAAGATATTTGACTAGCTTTGAGTTGGATAATTTTCCTTCATCAAATTTATCTATGCTGTGTTCTATCAGATCTAGTTTCCTGACATTAGATATAATGCCCAGATCTAGTTTCTTGAGAAGTAGAGTTCAAATGGTCTCTACTGTAGCCACCACCGTATCCATTAATGGACTATCACAGTATTCAATACCACCACCATTGCCCTCATTATGACAACCATGGAAATATAAAGAACACATAGGCATCAGCACCCCTGGCATTTACATGCATATTTTATAGCTAGTAAAAGAATAAAAGAAACTTATCATATGTGTACCAGGCATGCCCTATATTATTACCTTTTCTTTATTGCACATAAGAATAAAGTATTTTAAAAAAGAGAAGCAAAAAATAAAACCGAACCTGACGTTCCTTAAATTTGTATCAGTGGAAAAAACTAGAATAGTACATTCTATGGTTGCTTTAGTCTTATATTACTTTGTCTTTGTTTTCTTCCTATCACCATGGGATGGAAATCCTCTTAATCATCGACAGTGGACAATTATAAAGTAAAATTTACTTAGATATGAACAAAATATCCTTAGAATTTTCCAAAACTATGGAGTGTTTAGTTTGTATGGTTGCTTTGATTTTATATTACTTTATTCTTTGTTCTTATCATCTATATGATGGATTCTCTTAATTATCCTACTTCCTACCAAAAAAAAAAAAACATTGTTATGAATAAAGTAACCTTTAAATGCGCCAAAACTATGGCATGCTTAGTTTAAGGAACATTTCAAAACAGGTCTGAAAAAATTGAAAAAACTAAGGTTTATGTTCAAGTGAGGATTTTGTTCTAAATGAAAAATTAAGAACCAAAATTTGAAATTTCTCTAGTTTCTTACATTTAATTGGGAAACAACTAGAACATATTTTCCACTTGTTTCTATTAGTAAAGAGCATTCATTTCCAGATGGAAAACATTGCAATATCTGTATACTGTACCTTTATTGAAGATTAGCATTTTATTCTCACTCTCAACAATTTTCTTAAAAATAATTTGTTTCTTTTGTTTTCCCATTCCTCTGCCATAATGATTCCCTTTCCTTCCTTTTTTTTCCCTTTTAGATTTTCATTTCACAATAGTTTTGACTTAAATTTGATTCCTGGATTTGTCTCTTTCTTTTTTCTTTTCAATTTTTAAGAGCTTTTGCTTTTTCAAATTGAAAAAAAAAAAATTCATTTCACAATAGTTTTGACTTAAATTTGATTCCTAGATTTGTGTCTTTCCTTTTTCTTTTCAATTCTTTAGAGCTTTTGCTTTTTCAAATTGAAAAAAAAAAAAAAAAGAATCTTATTAGTTAGTATAAATTTACATCAATAAATGATTGGTGAATATGGAAATGTTTGGTCTTAAACATTGTTTTCAAGTTTTGAAGATATCTTTCTTCAGGGTTTTTTTTCCCCTGAAAAGTGGAAATCTAGAAACTTAAAAAAAAAAAAGGTAAGAAATGAAATTGTGAATTGCTGTATAGAAAGAAAACGAACTGGAGCTGAGGTATATGAAGAGTGGCGTTTTGGTCCACTTTGTCCAAAAAATGCTATCTTCTCCAGCTAAACATCTTGATAAATTATCCAATGCTTAGCTTTGAAAAAATTTTGCTGCATGATATGAATACATAAATAACTCTGTGAGATACAGTGGGTGAAGATTGGAAGAGCTTTAATGCATAAACAGCATAAGTTCTTTTTCAGCTAGAATATTGCAATTTTATATCACTCAAGGAAAATCATATGTTCTTTTTCAGCATATGCTGAGCACCTTGGTTTCTTCTAGAAAGCAAATTAAAAGTTGGCAACTTGTAATTTGGACACTGAACTCTGTATATAAGCCGAGATAGCTTAGTCTAAATGTGGTCTGTCTTCATATTTTGTTGTTTAAAGAGTAAAGATGATATTTAAGTTCTTCAAATATTTTCTCTTTCCTCTGAATTGCAGACTGATGTAGACAACAGTGGCACAATTGATTATGGGGAGTTTATAGCTGCAACATTGCACCTGAACAAAATTGAGAGAGAGGATCATCTATTCGCAGCTTTTTCATATTTTGACAAAGATGGAAGTGGCTATATCACTCCAGAAGAGCTGCAACAAGCTTGTGAGGAATTTGGAATAGAAGATGTTCGCTTGGAAGAAATGATTAGAGAAGTTGACCAAGATAATGTGAGTGGTGATCTTTTCTTTGTTAAACCACATGTAAACTTATATGCAGCTGGATGTCAGTAATATTGGGGCCTTTTTCATCTGGAAAAGATGAAGGGCACAGTGAAAATGAAGTTGGAACTGCAAATCTTTATGTTTATGAGTTAATAATCATATATTTGTATAAATGTTTGCAGGATGGGCTCATAGATTACAATGAGTTTGTGGCCATGATGCAAAAGGGTAACGTTGGAGGTGCTGGTAGGAAGGGCTTAGAGAATAGTTTCAGCATTGGATTTAGAGAGGCTCTCAAACTCTAAAATGGCCAGGTTCGCAAACAGGCTTTTCGGTATACACGTAGGGACGATTATATTTGAGTTTCCATTATGAGTTTTGAGTGGGTTTTGCTTCTTGTCAGTTCTATTTGCTTCAATGATTCTGAGGAAAACCAAAACCTTTTTAAGTTTTTTTTTATCTGAAAGGGAAAAAACGAAAGAACAAACAAACCATCACAGCTCAAAAACAATGTCGGCAAAAACATTTTGCCTTGGAAATGCGCCTAGTTCTCTGTGGATATTTTTCTTTTTCTTTTAATTATGTCATGGATTTATTCATTGAATTAAATCCTTTTTATTAGAAGCAAATATGGAGAGAGGACAATCCGTCTTACACTTATTTATGTTGACGGTACCTCAACTAACACTAAATCCCTTTTAAATTGGTTTTCTAACATAAAATTTTCGCAATGACCCTCCAGTTAATTGTATTGGTGTGGATCCCTCCTCATATGGTCCACAAACATAATTTATTTAAAAAACAGGCAATTGGATCAATTTTTGGTCAAATGTAATTGAATCAAATAATGACAAATTTTGGTTGGCCTAATTGAAGCAAATTTTATTTGCCTATAAATAGGCAAAGCCTTTTTGAGTTCCGCATTGCAAAAATTTGTGAGAAATAAGTAGTTTGAGAAAAATCAAAGAAAAGTTTTATTCAATGAGTGATTTGTCAGAGGGTTGAGTTTTTTAAAAATTTTTGAAAAGGGGTGAGTAACAAAAATAGTGAGAAAAATATTTGGAGTGATTTTGAAAAATACTTGAGTGCTACTATTTTTGGGTTTATTTTAAATTGTTGTATTGCTCTAGCCATTGTTTAGGGAATGTTCTCTTTTTATATCCATTAATTTTTATTAGTAGAACAAAAATATTTTGGAATTTGTCCCGTAGACATAGCCTGAATTAGGTGGTGAACTATATTAAATTACTAGTGTTATTTTTGCTGATTATTTTTATTCTACATTTATTTTCTTATGTCACCCACTGGGCCCAATAAGTAGTATCAGAGCTAGTATGATAGTCCCATAAAATTCTTAATATGCTTTATGGTTACAACATTAACTGATCTTCCACATTAGAAAATATTTTATTGGGATTATTGTTAGCAGAAGTATCAAAATGGAGGAAAAAACTGCAAAAATGATCAGCTTAAACGGCACAAATTACCATATATGGAGAAACAAGATGAAAGATCTCCTATTTGTGATGAAAATGCATATGTCAGTGTTTAGTATGACTAAACCTGATGACAAGATAGATGAGCAATAGGAGTTTGAGCACAAGTAGGTATGCAGCTTCATCCGACAGTTTGTTGAAGACAATGTGTACAATCACATCATCAATGAGACTCATGCTTGGACATTATGAAACAAGCTTAAACAACTCTATGCATCAAAAATAGGCAATAATAAATTGTTTTATTTGACAAAATCGACGTAGTTGAATACAAGGCAGTTTTGTAGCCGATCATCTGAATGATATGCAAGGGATCATGGATCAACTATCCAGAATGGGCATAAATCTAGACGATGAAGTATTTGCTCTGCTGGTATTGGGCTCGCTACTAGAGTCGTGGGAAACTCTAAAGATTTCCATCACCAACTCTGCACCTAATGGTGTAGTTAATATGGAATATGTTAAAAGCAGTACTCTAAATGAAAAAAAATGAGAAGGAGATCACAAAGCTCAATTTCTTCATCACAACCCGATGTTCTGGTTACAGACTCTATGGGGAGGAGCCAGTTTAGGGAACAAAAGCCTAGAGGAAATAGTAGTGGTAAGTCAAATAGATATGCCAATGTTGAATGCCATAACTGTAAAAAGAAGAGTCACATTAAAAAATACTAGTGAAAGTTTAAGAAGGAACAAAAAGGCAAATGAGTGTAAAAAGATGACGGCAGTGATGATGAATAGATGAATACCATAAATGAGTTTCATGTCGTTTATGATGAGACTATCAATCTTACATCCTATGAGACAGTTGGGTGATTGATAGTGGTGCTACCATTCATGCAACTTATCAAAAAGAATTCTTCTCATCCTACATAGTAGGAGAATTTGACACTGTAAAGATGAGAAATGATAATCTGACAAAGGTTGTTGGCAGAAGAGATGTTTGTTTACAAATGGAGAATGGTACCAAATTAGTCTTAAGAGATGTCAGACATATTCCAGATATTTTTTGAATTTGATCTCTATTGGTAGACTAGATGATGCATGTATCTGCAGTAATTTCTTCAATAACCAGTTGAATGGCCTAGCTGAAAGGATGAACATGACTTTAATGGAGAGAGTCAGATGTTTGCTCTAACATTCAAAGTTGTCTAAAACATTTTAGGGATAAGCTTTACACACAGTTATGCACGTGTTAAATATTTCTTTGTGTGTCCCTCTAAAGATAGATGTTCCAGAGAAGGCATGGTTAGGCAAAGATGCTTCCTATGATCATCTGCGAGTGTTTGATTGCAAGGCATATATACACATCCCTAAGGATGAGAAGACCAAGCTTGTTGTCAAAACACGACAGTGTATTTTTATTGGCTATGGCAAAGATCAGCTTGGCTACAAATTTTATGATCCAGTCGAAAAGAAACTAGTCAGAAGTCGTGATGCTGTGTTCATTAAGAATGAGACCATTAAAGATATTATCAGAATGAAGAAGAATGTTCTTGATTCTAATAGTGACTTAATAGATTTAGAATTGATTCCTCCAACACTGATGCCGAGACAAGTTGGAGATAAGGATCATATTGATCTGCATGAAGAAAATGATGCTCTCTTAGAAGATGAACCAAAATATGATGACGTTCATCATTAGACGCTTGTGCCCTGCCTATCTCCTTTAAGAATGAGTAATATAATGAGACGACCTTTTACAAGGTATCCAGCCAATAGGTATGTGTTACTCAATGATAGGGGGGAACTAGAAAGTTTTAAAGAAGTTATGGTCAATGAGCACAGGTAGAAATGGGTTGAAGCTATGCAAGATGAGATGAAATCTTTGTATGAGAATAAAACTTTTGAATTGGTGAAGCTGCCAAACGATAATAAGGCTTTGAAGAACAAATGGGTGTTTAGAATCAAACATGAGGAGAACAGTTCTAGTTTAAGATTCAAAGCTAGATTAGTTGTTAAGGGGTTCAGCCAAAGGAAAGGAATTGACTTTGATGAAATTTTCTCACCATTTGTGAAAATGACATCCATTCGTACAGTGCTGGGGTTAGTAGCAAGTTTTGGCTTAGAGGTTGAGCAAATAGATGTTAAAACTGCCTTCCTACATGATGATTTGGAAGAGGAAATATACATAGAGTAACTAGAGGGTTTCAAGTAAAAGGGAAAAGAGGACTATGTTTGCAAATTAAAGAAAAGCCTATACAGTTTAAAACGGGCACCAATACAATGGTATAAGAAGTTTGAGTCTGTTATACGGAGCAAGGCTACAAGAAGACTATTCAAACCATTGTGTGTTTATGCAGAGATTCTTTGATAAATATTTCATTATTTTTTTGCTCTATCTAGATGACATGTTGAATGTTGGCCGGAATGTTTCCAGAATTGATGGCTTGAAAAAGCAGTTGAGGAAGTCTTTTGCCATGAAAGACTTAGGGCTTGCAAAGCAAATTCTTGGCATGATGATTCTCAGAGACAGAAGTGCCAAGAAGCTATGGTTGTCACAAGCCAAGTATATTGAGAAAGTACTTTAGAGATTTAAAATGGATAATGCTAAAGCGATTAGTTGTCCTATTGCTAATAACTTTAAGCTCAGTTCATATAGAGCTCTTTTACAGATGAAGAGAAGGAAGAGATAGACAAGGTTCCATATGCTTCAACAGTAAGAAGTTTGATGTATGCCATGGTGTGCACACAACCAGATATCGCTCATGTAATTAGAGTAGTGAGCAGATTTCTTTCAAATCCCAAAAAGGAACATTAGGATATAGTAAAGTGGATTTTTAGGTATCTATATGCCTATGTTTTGGAGATACCAAACCTATGTTAATTGGATACACAAATGCAGATTTGGTTGAAGATGTAGGCTCGAGAAAGTCTACTTCATGTTACTTGATCACCTTTGTAAGGGGAGCTGTGTCATGGCAATCAAAGTTATAGAAGTGTGTTGCACAATCAACTACTGAAGCAGAGTTTATTGCAATAACTGAAGCATGCAAAGAGTGTTAGAAAAGAAAGGCAATCACATTTAGCACTCATTGTACATATGCTTTTCAATGAATAAAAGGCATTTTCATTATTTGATGTTCATTTATTTATGAATCGATATAGATCTTAAATCATATAATGAAGTCCATGATACAACACATAGTATAAAGGAAATCATAATGGGATCATGATATTGAGATTCCTATTATATGCAATTATATTTGTATCTAAACTATCCCTAGTCATAGGATCAATAAGAGTGGACATTGTTGATCCGGATAGACTAGCACATGTTATATTCCTTAATTAGATCAAGCATGAGATGTTTAGAGTTAACATGTGGATGTTTGCTAAGAGTAGTCAAGTATATTGGATGACCTACTATGAAACAATCATATGGATTATCTATTCAAATGTCAATGATAGTCTCATCATAGTAATTGTGCAAGTATCCTTAGACTTGAGATACTCAAGGATATCTTGGATATTGATTATGTGCTTGACTCCATTCCTTGTTGCCTCACAGAGGTCGTTCATAGGGTGGTGATTGGGTACAACTTGAGGTACTCGAAGGTAATTGAGTAGCCAACAGAGTATTTACCACTCATAATAAAAGGAGTGTATACCTATAGCCTCTTGTTGGAATTATTACTTGGAAGTCTCTAGCCAGAGCAGAAATATCATGAAGATAGTCTTTAGTGACATATCTAAATGAGTAATGAGTCTTGATGATAAGATCTAACATCACTTGGACTAGATATGACGTAGTCAGTCTAGTAGGAGCTGACACTGAGTCCGTGGTCTAAACTGAGTGGGGTATAGAATGGTGAAAGGACAAACTGCGTGAATTAATATCTACGGAAAGGTTCATAGTTAAACCACTGACTTCCGGTCAATTGGGAGTCATGATATATTACTAGATACCGCTCATGACTTGCTGAAGATCAAGTGTTGATATGGGTGACTAACATAACCAGGAACCTAATGGGTTACACGCATTAAAGGTGTGAAGAACGAGCAAAATGGTCATGGACATGATCCAATATATGAGAGAGAAATTTGGACTTGAGCGGTGTCGAGATCACTGAAAAGTTTCTAGAATTTCAGAGTCATAGGGGTCCGTGGGCCAGTCAGTGCATGCAGGCCTGTGTGGCTGTATCGTGCAGGCAGGCCTACCAGCCAACCCACTAGCCCCAATTTTGCCTATTTTTGTGGTCTTTCAAATTTTGAAAGGTTTTTTTGGTAAGAATGGAACTTTATACCCTAGGGGCATTTTTGGAGATGTATATATATATATATATATATATATATATATATATATATATATATATATATATTTTTTTTTTTTTGAGTAGAAAATTAATAAGCCATCATTTAGAATTAAAAGTTAGTTCTACAAAATTCTCTCAAGAATACTTCTTATTTGTTAGCACTTAGAAAGTGTTCTAGCCATCACCATAGTGGGTTTCTTTGTTCATTTTTCGTATGGATCAATATTAAAGATAATTCTCCTATTGGATTATTATAATTTGCAACAATCCGACAAGGTGAAAATTGAAGAATCAACTCAAAGAATTAAAGGTAATAATCTTCAAACTAATTTTAGTTAATTAATTTTGATGGCATAAGTTGCATCCTTTGTATCACATTTTGAAATTTTATTTTTCTGCTGTATTTTTATATATAAGATACACAATGAAAATCCAACATTAGTATCAAAGCAATATTGTGTCCATTAAAATTAATTGTAATTGAAGATGCAATGGGATTGCACAATTTTGATATTTAGGGTTCCATAAGTTTGAAAATTTTTATTTTAATTGTTAAATTTATTTTAATTTATTTTTCTTTTTATAATCTGATCATAAGATGATTAATGATGATTTTAATTATCGAAAAATGGTTTGAATGAGATTCAAATGGTAAAATTAAAAATTTTCAAAAAATTGCCGAAAACTAACTTTTAGTTGAACTAGTGATGTTGTATGTTGTAGATGATGGGGATGTTCATTTTATTTTTGTAATATGATTATAAGAATATTATTCTAGCATGTTAAGAATATGTTTAAGCCTCTAGATAGCTCCAAGAATTGATTAAAAATCGTTTTAATTAATTTTACGAACAGTTATCAAAATGGGACTGTTTTGGTTTGCCTGACAGGGCTATTTTGTTTGTATTTTTTTGTTTGTGTATATTTTGGTTTTAGCACCTTTGAAATATGTTTATATGATTTTATGATAGTATTTTGATGTCAAATGCATGCCAAATTTATTTTGCACAATTTTGAATTTGCAAATTAATTCTAGTTGTAATATGTGTCGATTTGAGCGTTTTTTATGTTAGTTTGCTAGTATTGATATTTTGGTTGATGTCAAAAATTATTTTGATTGGCTTAAGCTGGTTTAAAGGTATTTGGACTGATGATATAAGGTTCAAGAGTTTTTAGAAAATTTTCGGAATTGATTTTGAATCAATTTAAGTTGAGTAATTTCAATTCTAGTATGACTAGATAGTAGTGTATATGTTGTGAAATGTTTAATTTTTGGTATCATTATAACTTGTTTTAAAGGTTAATTAATTTTGAATTAATTTTTGGAAATATGGTATTTTAATTTTGATATGATTAAAGGATTAAAATCCATATATAAATGACATGCAAAAGGGAATTAATATAACCAACATAAGTATGCAATTTTATTTAAAATGTTGAAACCGGTTTTTCAAATTGGAATCCAATATTGCCATTTTTTATTTTACCTTTTTTTTTATGCATTAGAGAATGCATGCTAGGGTTGTATGGATTGCATGATGGATGTTTATGGATTTAAGCCCAATGTGATTGAACATGCATGATTATTTTTTCATTTATGGTAATAAAGCATGCATGTCCCTACCTCTTTTCCGTTCTGTGTATTTCTCTTCTCATCTCACTCCCTTCAAATGTAAATTGAAATTTTCTATTATGAAATATGTAATTAGATTACATAGGATTATGATAAATTGGGAATGCAAAGGTGCAAGATTCATAGGAATTTGATTTCTGTTTTTGGGTTGTAACTCATGCATATACTTAGGTGAGATCTAATCAATTCCTTTTTGGCTCAAAGGATTGATATTATTTGTCAATAATCATGCCATGTAGTAAATGTAACTATTTTTATATATTCTTGTGATGATGAATGTATAAATGCATGCTAGTTAATAAATGAGACTAAATTAACAAAAACATCTCGCTTAAATAAACAATTAAGTCTTTCGCCTTCCATTAATGTGGGGAGAACCAAAGTTCTTCTAGATGCTGGGTTGTTGAGCACACTCAATTCCGCTCTAAAAGAATATGTCCGAACTATTGAAATTTGATTTCATAATTAATGAGTTGGACTTAACCGATTCTATTGATTTGTTGAGTACACTCAAGGTCAATGTGAATTAAAGGCGGTGTTGGGTAAGTGTATATTAAATATACACGTATCAAGAGTTGATAGCCCAATAATTCGTGCACACATCAATTAGTTGGTAGCATAATTCAGTAGTTGTAAGTAAAGATGCAATTGGTATGGATCAGATATCTACCAATTTAACATAAGAAGGCTTGTTGAACACACTTAAAGCTTTTCTTAATTAGGAATTGGATATCGACCCACTAGGAAAACTTCCATATAGGTTCTCTCGAGTTCATAGTAAGGGCTATAGACTCACAATAAAATAGTGGGAGTCATAATGCATTTATTAAAGACCTAATAATCATGCATTGCATGTACATTTTCTAATATGATCTATTTTACATCTAGGTTGTTAGAACATCATGTCTTCAAGTGTGAACCTACTCTCTATTTTGGATACACATATATTGATTGGGCCAAACTTCTTAGACTGGCTTCGAAATTTGAGAATTATTCTCAAAGCTAAAAATATAGCAATGTCTTAGATAAGCCGCTTCCCGAATCCCCTATTGTTGATGCTTCTGAAGATGTTTAGAAAACATATAAGAAATATCTAGATGATAGTGAGCTGGCGAATTGCGTTGTGCTCGCCTCTATGTCACCTGAACTTGAAAAACAGTATAAGACTATGGATGCACATACCATAGTCTTCCATCTTAGATACCTCTTTAGTGAGTAAGAGAGATCCGAAAGGTTTGAGATCTCAAATATGCTTTTTCCCACAAAGATGGTTGAGGGGACATCTCTAGTGTAGCATGCACTAAAGATGAATGGCTATGTCAAGAGATTGTGCTAGCTAGGTTTTACAATGGATTACAAATTAAGTATATAATTAATTCTATCTAGTTTACTTAATAGTTATGCACAATTTGTGCTTAACTATAAGATGAAGAAGATCACATCCACGATCTCTAAGCTGATCAATCTGCTCAAGACATGTGAGCCTTCTATCAAGAAGGATAATAAGACTGTGATGTTGGTGGACTCTTCGAGTTCTAAGAAGAAGTTCATAAAACTTAAGGGAGGTGTGGCCAAGAAGAAGGCTAAATAGATAGCCTCAAATGGGACTTGATTCCATTATGGCAAGGATGACCATTGAAAGAGGAACTACAAGTTCTCTTTAGAGTCTTTGAAAAAAAAGGCATTTGATGTCGCATCTACTTCAAGTATATTTATGATTAAGGTTAATATTGTTTCTAATAATAACATATGAATATTAGATACCGGATGTGGCTCACATATATGTACTAATGTGCATGCTTAAGAAACAGTAAGCAGCTCAATAAGGGAGAGTCGGACCTGCGTGGTGGAAATGGAGCAAGAATTGCCACATTAGCTGTAGGAACTTACGTTTTGACACTCCCTAATGGTTTTGTTTTGAATTTGGACAATTGCTTTTGTGTGCCTTCTTAAACTAAGAACATTATTTCAATTTCTTATTTAAATAAGAATGGTTTTCATTTAACTTTTAGTAACAATTGTTGTTCTATTATGTTAAATGATATTCTTTATAGGAGTAGTACATTGTGTAATGGAATCTATATTTTATATATGTCAAATTCAATCCTCAATATAAATAATAACAAAAGAATTAATTGGATAATCCTAAGCCATCCTATTTACGGCATTATCACATTGGCCATATAAACGATATGCACATGATTAAGTTACATAAAAATGGTAGTTTGGGGTTATTTGATTATGAATCATATAACACATGTGAATCTTGCTTATTAGACAAGATGACAAGTTACCCTTTATTAGAAAGGTGAACATGCTACTGAACTATTGGACCTAATACATTCAGATGTATATGGCCAGATGTTTGTGTACGCTAAAGGTGGTTATACCTGCTTCATTACCTTTATCGATGATTGCCCATGCTTAGGGTATGTGTATCTCATGAGTTACAAGTCTAATGCATTTGAAAAGTTCAAAGAATTCAGAAATGAAGTAAAGAAACAACTTGGCAAGAGTATTAAAATATTGAGATCTAATCGAGGTGGTGAATACTTAAGCCAAGAGTTTTAGGTTTATCTAAGGAATAATGGAATATTATCCCAATGGATTCCACCTTACAAGCCACAACACAATAGTGTGGCTGAAAGGAGAAACCAAACCTTTTTAGACATGGTGAGGTTTATGATGGGATTTGTAGAGCTCCTTAAGTCATTTTAGGGATACGCACTAGAGACGGCTATTTATATATTAAACAAAGTCTCGTCCAAGTTAGTAGATCTTACTCCATATGAGATGTGGAATAAGAAGAAATATGTCCTTTCTCATTTAAAAGTATAGGGATGTCCAGCTTATGTGAAGTGGATAATGTTAGATAAGCTAGAAACTAACTCTGACAAGTGTCCATTTGTAGGATATCCTAAAAAATGACTGAATATCAATTCTACAATACTTTAGAACAAAAGGTGTTTGTTTCAAAGCATGCTTTATTTCAAAGTATGATACCTTTTTAGAGAAAGAGTTTCTTCTAAAATGAGACAGTGGGAGCAAAATTGAACTTGAAGAAGTTCAAGATGCTCAAATAGATGTAATCAACTTCCTGAACCTAAGCTTGTTACTCATTTAGATAAAGTAGCAGCCGAACCTTCTGAAACACAAAAGATTCATAGATCTAGTAGGTGATGTGCTCAAATTAAGTACTTGCAAGTGCACGAGCCAATTGTAGAATGGCAAGACATCCCCGAGGTCGATCTCTCAGGAAAACAGTTCGGCTTAACTTCTAACTACCTTAAATTGTCAATGGAAACATAATGATGCAACTAAACATTCTATTCAGTTTTGAAGGTGTGAAGATTAAACTAATGCATTTTAAATAAATTTACTATGAAACAAACTAAATTCGATTGAATTACTTATGAGATTTAACTAGGCATTTAGTTCGCACATTAATCGTACTCCCTATCCCCCAATTCCATTAAGCATAATGAATCAAGATTCCCACGGCTTTTGCCTTAAGTCGCTAACTACCCAAGCTAATGGCGTAATTAACATTCACCCCAATTTTTAGGACAAGTTACAGATGGTTCGTCTAATAACTCACCCTTAAGATATCAATTCTAAATTAAATGAATGGTGGCCAATCATACATTCAACTTAAAACTTCATAAGCATAATTAAAAATAAAAAGAATCAACTATCATTAAAAATTAAGGGGGAAGTTCATACATCCTAATGACTACTAAATACCTACCAAAAACTTTAGCCAAGCATGGCTTTAACCATTGTCAAATTAATTCCAAGGTTAAAACTAAACAAGCTACAGCAAATAAAAAGGAGGAGAAAATGAAAATTAAAACTCCCTTGAACTGATTAGCTTGAACCCCTCTTGGATGGTTGGTCTCCAATCCTCAAAAGCTCCAAGCTTGGCCACTTCAATGGTGAATAACTCCCAAACGTAGTCCACACTGATGAAGCAAGATGAGATGGCTTCCAAGGTCTCTTCCACCACTCAAATCTCTAAGGAAATAATGCCAAGAGTGTAGAGATTTCAGAACTCTCCAATGAGCCCCTAAAAACGCATTTAAAACCCTAGCAAATCTAAGATGAGTTCTACTCTAATTGAACCTCTTTTTTTTCACTCTCAAAGGTAACAAATAATTACAAACTTTTATCCTCAACCAATCAAAATTAAAGTCTTTAAAATGGGCCCACACTGCTGCAATGTAGAGTTCAATTCACATAAAATCTCAGATTTCCAGAAATCCACATGGTCGTGTAAATTCACACGCCCGTGTGGATTTGTCTTCCTTTCTTCATGCCTGCATCCACACTCCCGTGTCAGAATGCCTTCCGTGTGGATCCACACTCCCAAGCTTTAAATCCACACGCCCGTGTGGATCCACACTCCCGTGTCAGAATGCTGAGAGTGTTAATCCACACTCCCGTGTGGATTTGTTTTCCATCCAAATGCTCTCATTTCTCCTCCATTTTTCCTACATCAAAAGATAACACTAAATTACATATTTTCCAAATAATAAACACAAAT